>CM060926.1:1056131229-1056413696 GCA_030737875.1 Allium sativum | reverse complement strand
TAGAAATAAAATTTATTTATTTATATGTAATAAGATGTAGGAATGTGGCTTGTAATTAAAAATTATATTTTTACAATGTGAATTAGATGTAGTGTTTGCATTGTAATTAAAAATTATATTTTTTACAATGTAAATTAGATGTAGTGTTTGCATTGTAATTGAAAATTATATTTTTACAATGTAAATTAGAAGTAGAGTTTGCATTGTAATTAAAAATTACATTTTGATATGTAAATTTAAAATAGAATTCACTGCAAATATAAGTTACATTTTTATAATGTAACTAAAATGAGGATGTACATTGAAGTTGAAATCTACGTTTAAAAGTAGGATTTTGAATGTATCAAATTTTACATTTGTTTTACATGTAAATAAAGAATATAGGAATTTGCATAGGAATTAAACTTACATTTTTATGTAAATAAAAAGGATGGAATTTACATTTTCAATGTAAGGAAAGAATGAATTTAGGATGCGGTAATATTATCTTCATTTTCAAATGAATTAAAATTTAGTAAGTATCGGTAATTGTGTGGAGTGTTGTTTTAATCAAACGACGTTATTACGATTCAATGATTATATATATATAATCAAAATTAAACGAATAGGGCGTGGTAGTTCGCATTTTGAAATCGTACTTTTTAATGACTATACAAGAAGATACGACCGTCGGATTTTCTTGAAACTGAAACCGTTAGGACCGTCTTGGAAAAATCTTTCCAACGATATATATTACGTTAAGATCCAACGGTTAGATTCTGAGAAATGTAAAAATCAAAATTGGTTGAATGCAGCGCCATAGTCGCCCATGGACTTAAGGCGTCGTTATATAAAAATTTAATTATTTTAAATAATTTAAAATAGAAATGAATCGTTAATAAAAATAATTATTAATGTGTAAGAAGGATTTTCAATATATATATATATACGAGGATTATTTGGAAAGTCCGAGTTTATCTCATTCCATATAATTAAACGACGTTTAAAAATCCAAGATTGGAAGACGGCGATTGAAGACCGTCAAATCTCCACATCGAATGGACGATGATGACTGTTGCCTTAGAATGGCTCGCTACCATGGTAAGGTAATAGTAGGAGTTGCCCGGACGTAGTGTTGATTTGTGCGGGTTTGGCTTTCGCTCAGACCCAGAGCATAAGCTTATAAATGGATTGTGTGTCTGACATCGTACTCCATTATATATCATGTTATTAATCTTCTGTAGAGTGTATGGATGTTTGGTGGCGGAGAATTTATTCTCTTGCTTAACACCCGTTCATATATTTCGGCAAAGGATTGGTAGTGTGATATGGAGTGATGATGTGGCATGCTAAGATGCATATGATCAAGGCTTTGTTGAAAAGCAGGCCTTGTGGGACGATAAAAGCATAGTCTGTTTAGGCATAGCTTTGTGTATAGCGTGACTTCGCGAGCCTCACACACCGGTGGAGTCTAAAACGGGAGAAGGGAACACAGGGAGAGCAGCACGTTTCTTTCTAGCTAGAGTGGTGTCAGTGACCTACCAGCCCTGACATTTTACTTATGTGGATGATGGAATGAGGCGCCTCGGATGATAGGTCCTATAGAACCGGGAAACGTGTGTTCAGGTATAACTAATCCGCTAAGCTGTATTTGCGGACCGGCCCTGCAGCTATCCAAGGGTTCTCCGCGGGGAATCCTAAGACATTAGCTAGAGTGTCTCGAATCGGTAGGAGCTCCTCCCTAGCCTTGACTCATGATGGAAACCAATTTCCAATACGCCCCATTCGGATTTGATTGTATTACTAGTACGGAGGCATAATATATGGGTACCTATGCTTCCTAGGATTGATACATTATGATTGAAATTGTTTTTAAAACATATACACACTAATAATAATATCAAATTCGTTTTTAACGTATCAAGCATGTTTAATCACCATAAGGTAAAACTCTATCCTCTGGTGTGCGTTGCATTGTGTGATGGGACCTGAGTCTTATGGTGATTTCATTTTTCTAAAAAGCATTGCGTTGTTTTACGATTTACTTTAAGTTATGCACGACAATCCATTAGAGCAAACCCGTTCCGCGTTAGCGGCACGGTCTTTGGATTTGTCCTATTAATAGTGATTAATTAGTTAAAAATTCTCACACCAGTCCCACGACTGACCCGTTGTTTGTTTCCACCTTTTTGCAAACTCGGGTGCCCTCTTTTCCACACGGGCAGTCGAGTAGTTTGTCTACAGGTTTATCTCGAGCAGGATTCTGGATTGAAGCTTAAAGCTGTGTCCAGAGCATAGTTGTCTTCCGTTGTATCTATTTTATTTCCGTTGCACTGTATTAAATTTATTGTAAAATTTTCTTCCGCTGTATTTTAATTTCGATGTACCCTGATATATTCTGTACTCTGATGTTATATTATCATGATGTAATAAAAGTCTGCTGTTGTTGTTCTGATGTGTTGTATTCCCAAAGTTAACGTAGGCGGGATTTGAACGGTTTTGGTCGATTTTGCGATCGATTAAGGCCGGGCGAAATCCGACTCGTTACAGTTGGTATCAGAGCCAGGTTAGCTCAAATCTTTGGGGTACAACTCATTAGAACTGAACAAAAGGCTCATCAGAGATTGGATTAGTAATATCCAATAAGAATACTCATTAGAGATAGGATCAGCAGTATCCTAGAATGGGAAAACTCATTAGAGATAGGGTTAGTAATGCCCTAGAATGAGTTGAGAGTAGCAAGCCTATAATATACGTATTTGTGATTAATTATACTCTATTTTGGAAAATATGATTTGTGAATATATAAAAAGTTATATATTTGGGAGTTAATCAACTAATGAAATTATTTAAACCAATGGAGAAAAAAATATATAAATATATATATATATATATATATATTAGTTAGTTAATTAAACAACTTTTAGCTTCGTCCCTTTTCGAGGACGAAAAGTTTTTAAGTGGGGGAGACTGTAACAACCCTGAATTTTGGGGCCAATTTAAAATTTATTTTAAGTGATTTTAATGAGTTTTTATATTTAAAATAATCTATTTTAAATAATAATGATCACAAATTTGATTCAAATCGAAGTTAGAATGAATAATTTAATTTTAATTATAAAAAGAGTTAGAAATAGCGCGGTAGTTTGAAAAGTCAAACTTGAACTTTGACTGACCGCACAGGATGCAAAATTTAACGGATTTTAGTGAAACCAAAAATATTAGAATCTATTTAAAAATATCTTTCCAACGAATCCGAAAAATCGAAATTTCATAGCGGAAATCAAAAGTTATGGCCAATTCAAATTTTAGAAAGGTCGCTAGGTAATTTGCATAGGTCAAAAATGCTACTTTTTGCATATAAAGTAATTTGAACTCGAAACCACTTCCATTGAGTTCGAAATGATGTTTCTACATTGAAAAACAGTAAACACTTATATATTTTGAGTTTCGAAAATTATTTGTTTAAAAATGCATTTTTAATATTAAATATACTGGCCTTAAAAATAGTCATTTTTCAAATGACCTCTGTTTTCGATGAAACCACTTTTGTTGGAACCGGAAAGTCAAATTATTGCTAGGTTTCAATTTTCAGAATTTTTCGAATTAATAGGTGGGCGTGGGAAAAGAAAATGTGTTTTGGCTATTTCAGTTAAATTTAAACGCCTTAAAAATAGCCATTTTTGAAACAGTCTCAGAATTCGACGAAAAATAATTTTGTTAGGTTCGTATCGTCAAAACAAAGCTAAAAATGATTTTTCGGTAATTTTTAGAATTAATATATAATTATAATTGATTTTTTAGTGTAAACGGACAATTTTTGACATTAAAAATTCATTAAAAATTCATACGAGCTCAGAATTGAATGAAATTAATTTTTCTAGGTCCGCAGCGTCAAAACATAGCTAAATGTATTTTTCAGGAATTTTTGAAGTTAATTTGTGGCCCCGGTGAATTTTCATGTACGTTCAATGTTTAATTAATTAATTTTTAATAGGATTTAAAAAAAACGTTACAGACCTCAGAATTGGAACCCGAGACATAGCCCATTGCGCTCAGAAGACGTCAAAACCCTAAGAACGACAGTAAGCAGGCCTAATTCTGAGTTCGGACCAAAACGGGCTTAAACGGGCTAATTAAACAATAATTAAATAACCCTAATATAATAATAATATAAAATCCATCGGGTTTCTTCCTCCTCCACGTTATTTTACAGCTGCAAGAACCCATCATGGCCGAAACTTCTCACCTCCTTTTCTCCCAATCCACAAAGAATTAGCTTAGGCCGTAGTTAAACTTTTTGAAGCTCTTCTCACTCTCTTCAATCTCCAACAAGTTTCATCCCTTTTCATCGACCGTAGGCGAAGAACGAGCACCCCCAACCCGCGCCCTTCATCAGCCCGCCGCTCCTCCTCCTTGCAGCCGCACCCTCCCATCTTCCCGGTGAAGATAGCCCTCTCGTAGCTCTCCAATCTCCCGCAATCCGTTCGTAAAACCGTCGACTACAGCTCCCGAAATCCGCATTTGAAGTTTTGAACAATTCTGAAAATTAAGGTATAATTATTTCAGATTTTGTCACGCTTATTTCCGTTACTGTGCCAGTTGTTAAAAGCCAGAATTCAAATTTTTACATAAATTTCAAATTGAAATCTTTCGGATCCGTAACCGCCGTGAATCCGAACACGAGATCTGATTTAAACCACTTTCATTTCAGAAACAAGCAAGGTGAGAATTCATTTTTAATTTAATATTAATTAATTTAATTATTATTCTTTTGGTGCTTAATGTTGAATGGTGAAAATAAATCGATATGCGATGGATGTTGTTCTATGTTGTGAATTCGATTTTTTTTTTTTGATGATGTGATATTAGATCTGAAATTGAAGTGCTAGATTGGAGTTGGTAATAGATCATATGATTACCTTTTATCGTTGTGGTTGGATTGGTAATGAAAATTTGACGATATAAATAAAAAGATCATCTTTTTATATTGAAAATTAAAAGATGAAAATTTGACGATGTAAATAAAAAGATCATCTTTTTATATTGAAAATTAAAAGATGAAAATTTGACGATGTAAATAGAAAGACGATCTTTTTATATTGAGAATAAAACGAAAATATTTTTATTGTAAATAAAAAGATCACATCTTTGTTTTGTAAATAAAAAGATCACATCTTTGTTTTGAAAAAATAGAAAAGATGATATTTTTACATTGTAAAATAAAGAAGTTAATATTTTTACATTGTAAAATAGAGAAGTTGATATTTTTACATTGTAAAATATAAAAACTGATATTTTTACATTGTAAGTATAAAAGTTGATATCTTTACATTGTAAATATAAAAGAGAACACTTTTACATTGTACATAAAAAAAAAGATGATGTTTTTACATTGTAAGTAAAAGAATGAAAATTAAAAGAATGAAATTTTATGATGTAAAATAAATTGCATTTTCATATGAAATAAAAGAATGAATTTTTGCGATGTAAAATAAAAATAACATTTTTATATGTTATTTAGCTGTGAATTAGGTCCGTACGAAATAAATTACATTTTATTTTGTAATTTATGAATGAATTTACACCGTATGAAATAAATTACATTTTATTATGTAGTTTAAGAATGAATTTACACCGCATGAACAAAAGTTACATTTTTATATGTAATTTATATATAAATTTGCACCGTATGTTGAAAATTACATTTTTCTATGCAATTAAAATGTAAATTTACATTGCATGACGAAAATTACATTTTTATATGTAAATTATAAAGTGAATCAACGTTGAGTGTTAAAAATTACATTTTTCTTTGTAATTAAAAGGGGAATTTCATCGTATGATAAAATTTACATTTTTATATGTAAATTATATAGGAATATACACCGTATTGTAAAAATTACATTTTTCTTTGTAATTAAAAGGTGAATTTCACCGTATGACAAAATTTACATTTTTATATGTAAATTATAAAGTGAATTTATGTTGTATATAAAAAAAATTACATTTTTCTTTGTAATTAATATGAGAATTCTATCGTATGTTAAAATTTACATTTTTATATGTAAATTATAAAGTGAATTAATGCCGTATGTTAAAAATTACATTTTCCTTTGTAATTAACATGGAAATTTCATCGTATGTGAAAATTTACATTTTTATATGTAAATTGTATAGGGAATTACACCGTAGGATAAAATTTACATTTTTATATGTAATTAAAACATGAATTTACATTGTGTGTCAAATATTACATTTTTATATGTAATGTCTATAGGAAAGTATACCGTATGACAAAACTACATTTTTCTATGCAATTAAAGGATGCAATTTCATTGTATGATCGAAATTGCATTTTTCTTATGTATATATGTAACATAGAATGGGAATGAACATTAGAAATAAAATTTATTTATTTATATGTAATAAGATGTAGGAATGTGGCTTGTAATTAAAAATTATATTTTTACAATGTGAATTAGATGTAGTGTTTGCATTGTAATTAAAAATTATATTTTTTACAATGTAAATTAGATGTAGTGTTTGCATTGTAATTGAAAATTATATTTTTTACAATGTAAATTAGAAGTAGAGTTTGCATTGTAATTAAAAATTACATTTTGATATGTAAATTTAAAATAGAATTCACTGCAAATATAAGTTACATTTTTATAATGTAACTAAAATGAGGATGTACATTGAAGTTGAAATCTACGTTTAAAAGTAGGATTTTGAATGTATCAAATTTTACATTTGTTTTACATGTAAATAAAGAATATAGGAATTTGCATAGGAATTAAACTTACATTTTAATGTAAATAAAAAGGATGGAATTTACATTTTCAATGTAAGGAAAGAATGAATTTAGGATGCGGTAATATTATCTTCATTTTCAAATGAATTAAAATTTAGTAAGTATCGGTAATTGTGTGGAGTGTTGTTTTAATCAAACGACGTTATTACGATTCAATGATTATATATATATAATCAAAATTAAACGAATAGGGCGTGGTAGTTCGCGTTTTGAAATCGTACTTTTTAATGACTATACAAGAAGATCCGACCGTCGGATTTTCTTGAAACTGAAACCGTTAGGACCGTCTTGGAAAAATCTTTCCAACGATATATATTACGTTAAGATCCAACGGTTAGATTCTGAGAAATGTAAAAATCAAAATTGGTTGAATGCAGCGCCATAGTCGCCCATGGACTTAAGGCGTCGTTATATAAAAATTTAATTATTTTAAATAATTTAAAATAGAAATGAATCGTTAATAAAAATAATTATTAATGTGTAAGAAGGATTTTCAATATATATATATATATATATACGAGGATTATTTGGAAAGTCCGAGTTTATCTCATTCCAAATAATTAAACGACGTTTAAAAATCCAAGATTGGAAGACGACGATTGAAGACTGTCAAATCTCCACATCGAATGGACGATGATGACTGTTGCCTTAGAATGGCTCGCTACCATGATAAGGTAATAGTAGGAGTTGCCCGGACGTAGTGTTGATTTGTGCGGGTTTGGCTTTCGCTCAGACCCAGAGCATAAGCTTATAAATGGATTGTGTGTCTGACAACGTACTCCATTATATATCATGTTATTAATCTTCTGTAGAGTGTATGGATGTTTGGTGGCGGAGAATTTATTCTCTTGCTTAACAACCATTCATATATTTCGGCAAAGGATTGGTAGTGTGATATGGAGTGATGATGTGGCATGCTAAGATGCATATGATCAAGGCTTTGTTGAAAAGCAGGCCTTGTGGGACGATCAAAGCATAGTCTATTTGGGCATAACTTTGTGTATAGCGTGACTTCGCGAGCCTCACACACCGGTGGAGTCTAAAACGGGAGAAGGGAACACAGGGAGAGCAGCACGTTTCTTTCTAGCTAGAGTGGTGTCAATGACCTACCATCCCTGACATTTTACTTATGTGGATGATGGAATTAGGCGCCTCGGATGATAGGTCCTATAGGACTGGGAAACGTGTGGTCAGGTATAACTAATCCGCTAAGCTGTATTTGCGGACCGGCCCTGCAGCTATCCAAGGGTTCTCCACGGGGAATCCTAAGACATTAGCTAGAGTGTCTCGAATCGGTAGGAGCTCCTCCCTAGCCTTGACTCATGATGGAAACCAATTTCCAATACGCCCCATTCGGATTTGATTGTATTACTAGTACGGAGGCATAATATATGGGTACCTATGCTTCCTAGGATTGATACATTATGATTGAAATTGTTTTTAAAACATATACACACTAATAATAATATCAAATTCGTTTTTAACGTATCAAGCATGTTTAATCACCATAAGGTAAAACTCTGTCCTCTGGTGTGCGTTGCATTGTGTGATGTGACCTGAGTCTTATGGTGATTTCATTTTTCTAAAAAGCATTGCGTTGTTTTACGATTTACTTTGAGTTATGCACGACAATCCATTAGAGCAAACCCGTTCCGCGTTAGCGGCGTGGTCTTTGGATTTGTCCTATTAATAGTGATTAATTAGTTAAAAATTCTCACACCAGTCCCACGACTGACCCGTTGTTTGTTTCCACCTTTTTGCAAACTCGGGTGCCCTCTTTTCCACACGGGCAGTCGAGTAGTTTGTCTACAGGTTTATCTCAAGCAGGATTCTGGATTGAAGCTTAAAGCTGTGTCCAGAGCATAGTTGTCTTCCGCTGTATCTATTTTATTTCCGCTGCACTGTATTAAATTTATTGTAAAATTTTCTTCCGCTGTATTTTAATTTCGATGTACCCTGATATATTCTGTACTCTGATGTTATATTATCATGATGTAATAAAAGTCTGCTGTTGTTGTTCTGATGTGTTGTATTCCCAAAGTTAACGTAGGCGGGATTTGAACGGTTTTGGTTGATTTTGCGATCGATTAAGGCCGGGCGAAATCCGACTCGTCACAATTGACTATAGACCAATGCAGCGGGGACAGTGTAATACTTGTACGGAGTTGCCGTCATAGCCCCAAACGAGCAAAGTGGGTCGTAGCAATAGTTTTACGGAATTGCCGTCATGACCCCAAAGATTTGGTGACCAGGGGAATGGATATCGTATGCTTGACGCACCGAGTGAGAGATGTGAGGATGACTGCTATGATTGATTTGTTTGCTTTCACTATGACATACACACTCCACCCCCGTATCTTTATACCATTTGTTTTGTGGCACCTTAGAGTATTGTACGGTATGTAGTGCTAACTCTTTGGTTGCAGGTCCAGGTTCAGGTATGGTTTAGTATACCTGTTATTGTTCTGTTTAGCTGCTTATCGCTCATACCAGACGTTTTGTCTGACCCAGAGTTTTATGTCTCTTCTTATTACTCTGGGTGCTCTCACGAGCAGACTAGAGACAGGTTAGCTGGTGATGCACGAGTAGCTGATCTGGAGACGAGCAGGAGGCTTCCACGTATGATATATATATATATATATAGATATTCTCCCTGTGTCGCTGCTGGTCACTACTTTGGGCATTAGTAGTGCACCCTTTCTTTCTTTTGTTTAGAGACAATAAATTGGAAAATTGTAATAAGCAGTATTTTGGATTTCCGTTACTCTGATGATGTTGGTTTTAGTTTTCAGCTTATATACTGTCTCGCCTGTTTTATGTCAAAGTATGTTGCTATTATATTTTATTCCATGCGATGTGAGACATTCTACAGGTCCCTTGTTAGTTCATTGCTTTCTCCTTTCTTTTCCTTTTCTTTGGCGACCGTCCCGTGCTAGTCGGACATCAGTACAACGCATTTCGGAGAAATGTCGGCTGGTGCGGGGCGGGCCGTCACAGAAAAGTTACATTTTTAATAGAATTCAAAAGAAAATTTATATTTTAATGTATTAAGATTTAGGGAGAAAAATTTACATTTTCATGTAATTAAGATAAAAGAGAAAACTGACATTTTCATGCAAATAGTATTAAAGAGAAAATTTACATTTTAATGTAAATAAGAAGTAGAATTTAAAGAATTAGAAAAGTTTTACATTTTTTTAATGTAAATAAGAATTAGAAAAGTTACATTTTTCTTAATGTAAATTGAAGAAATATAGTAAGTTACATTTTTATATGTAATTAGAGAAATATAGAAATTTACATTTTCCAATGTAAATTGAAAATGAAGTAAAAGTTTACATTTCTCAATGGTGGAAAATAGGCTGAAGGACAAACTTAGCCAAAAATTTGGTGAAAAGTATACAAAGTTTAGAATTTAGACAAAAGGACACATTTTAGTGTAAAAGGGGTAATGATAGTGGGCCCCTTGAATTCCTCTTTTGCACTCAAATATGTACTTCTTCCTAAAAACCAAACTTTGTATATTTTTTACTAAAATTTTCTTTAAGTTTGTCCTTTAAACTAAAAACCTCTTCTCAATGTAAATAAAATAGGAATAGAAAATTACAATTTTCAATGTAAAAAATAAAAGGATTAGAAATTTATATTTTAATGAATGGAATTTTCATTAGAAAGAATAATGAAACCAAATATACATTTTGTGTAATTTGAAAGATAAAAGAAAATATACATTGTTATGTTTAGGATGTGTATGTAAATTAAAATAAAAATAAGCATTATTGCGTGTCATGTTATACCTCGATATTATATATACAAATAGGGATATTCGATGTTAGCAAAATATAGTGAATTGAATGGATGACGGAATTATATATAATTATATATATATATAGAAATTAAAATCAAACGAACCGAGCGTGGTAGTTCGCGTTTTGGAATCGTGTCTTTAATTGATTATACCGAAATATCCGACCGTCGGATTTTCCCAAAACTGAAACCGTTAGGTTCGCCTTGGGAAGACCTTTCCAAGGATATGAATTATGTTAATATCCAACGGTTAGATTTGGAGAAACGTGTAAAACAAATTTGAGTAAAATGAGCGCCAGGGTCGTCCATTGACCCGAAGCGTCGTTAAATTAAATTTAGCTATTTTTATATAAATAAAAAATAACGATAGATCGTTATTAAATACTAATAACGATATGAAATGATTTTAATATATATATATATATTCGAGAATCATTTGAAAAGTTCGAGTTTAATCTCATTTCAAATGTTTATACGTCGATCTAAGTCGAAGAGTTGAAGACGGTGATTGAAGACCGGTAATCTTTGACATCGAATGGATGACGGCTACTGATGCCCTCGATTGATTTTGTAACGAACCAGAATTTTCGACATTTAGAATATAAATTAATTTAGAGTTTACATTTAAAAATAAATATTTATAATGGATTTTGATATAGCATTTGAAATTTACTTTGAACATAGTTATTATTTGTATGTATAGTTTGGACTTTAAGTTTGGTTTTGATCGTAAAGAAAATTCCTTTTGTAGATTTAATTTGTATATCTATCTAAATATGTGTTAAAGGAAGTTTTATCAACATTCGTTTGGTAATCTGAATTTATTGGAATACTTAAATTTAAATTTAATTAAGGTTTAGTGTTTTACTTGGATTTTTAATCTATTTTAGAAAATAATTTGAGTCTACTTTTAATTCAATCCCTTTTGTGGATTTATAGGTGGTTTGGCGATATTTGTGCATGTAGCCTTGAATTCTTATATGAACGTTGTCAAAGTTTAAAGTTGGATTTCCAAGTTAAACCATTTACGGGTTTTGATATTTAGCTATCTTCTATTTTCTATTGTACTTGAGTTTTCTAGCTTACTAAGTTATTTTGTATTTAACAAATTTGTATAATATTTTATCTTTTAATTTTGTATTTGGTTATTTAGTCCTTTTGTTTACATGAGAAAGATATAATCCGCCTTCACTGTAAATTTAATTTTAATATGAACATTTTATAAAGGAAACGTTGTTAACCGGTTCATTTAGACTTGAATTCGTTCTTTGAATTGTCTCAAGTATGAGCGATATATAAAACAAATGAAATTGCATCAAATTGGATTTTTATGATTTATAAACCGTTTAATTTGAGAACCGAAATTAATTTATTTTAGATAAAGTTAGGATATTTTAATTTAAACGGTGAACTGAATTTGTTAAGTGTAAATTTATTTCAAGCGGTAATAGTTGAAAATACGGTTGATGTAATTTTACGGTTAATTTTAACTTATGGATAGTAGCGGTTGAATTAGAACGCGTTTGAAGGAAGTAAACAACGTTGTTTATTTCAGTTGTGCACCATACACTAGTGATGCCCGTTCATTCAATCGTGCCTTTGTTCCTCCCGTTCAAACCCGTATCTGAGAAAGTCTACTCCAAGATTTGGTCTGAACATTGGAATATTTTATGCTGGGAATGTTTGCCATTTGTTTCCACCTCTCTGTAATTTCTACCCTTGTTCTTCTCTGTCTGAGATTTTTATACACGTTGCATTGAGCTTCTGCGGTTGGTCTCCCTTCTTACCATTATAAAAACCGCATACCCTGCTTTTGTTTAACAGCAAAAAAACAATTTCCTCCGTTCCCCTTTATCTCATTATCATCCGAGTGTTTCCCATACCCAAATCAACTAGTGTGTAACTCGTGCGTTGCACACGACAATGCTATCAAAAAATATATTTATTATTTTAGTGTTAAAATGAGAACCTTGTTATGTAATATATGACAAATTTTAATGTGAAACACATAAACTATTAATTAAAATCATTATTATTGTTTGTGTAATTAATGTTCTATAGTGTACATAAATAATATGTATGTGTTTGTATTTGAGAAGTTTTTTAACCATTTTTGTTAATATAGATATACATATTGAAATTGATGTATGTTGATAATTTGTTCAATGAATTAGCAAACATTATTTAATATAATTTGTTTAAATAACTTAAATGTAAAATTACGAAGTTAGTTAAACTATATAGCATAACAGGAAAATTTGAAAAGAAATTTACATGTTAAAAAGTATAAATTTGTTGTGGATTTATTAATGCTTAATTTTTTTATTTATATATGGTAAATTCTTGATATAAATGAATCATAATTGATTTACAAATTAACTTTGTCATTTCTTGATATACATAGTTCATGTTATATGATTTATATATCTTTATAGTTGCACGATTTTTTTTTTAATATCAATATACATATTAAAATTGGCGAATATTTTTAAGAGCTATCAGAAAAATGGACTAAATACTCTCTAAGATTATTTAAATAATTACAATTAAGATTTCATGAGTGACATATGAATCGAAATATAAAATATCACAAAAGAATTGAGAAAGCTCAACAAATAATTATAGAAATGTTAAAATGTGGTATCTAAAGCGGAAATTATTTTGCTCAATTTATGATAAATTTATTGAGAAAAGTGTATAATATATTAAATTTTATTATTGTTTACATATATTATTTAAACTGTGTAACTAATTTAACCTTATATTTCAAAGAAACCCTAATTTTGTCATTTCTGTAGATATGAACATGGTGTACATTTTAAAACCTAACGCTTAGCGTTAATTAGATGAATTAACCAAAATTTATTGATTGAATTCATTGTTAAATTCAACATCACATATTGACTTAAATGTACAATGTTAAGTGATAATGTGCAGTTTTTTAAAATAACTAAATGAGTGTTAATATGTAGGCATTTGACATTAATATCACAATGCAATACACAGTAAATATAATGACGTAAATGAGTTTAACTTTGAACTGATGACATTTATTTATGTGTATAATTTATGTTATGTGATTGACGTGTTTATATATTTAACTTTTTTGTTAATATAAATATGGTTAATCTTGATGTGATTTAGCAGGCGAATAAATGAATAATAGTTTGCTAAATTTATTTAAATAGTTTTAGTAATATGTAATTAAATATAAATATGGTACAAAATATAAAATATTATAAAATAATCGAGCGAAACTTAAATGATTATAGAAAATTTAAAGTGTAGGTATTTGGAGCCAAAAAAACATAGTTTTGTTATTTTTAATACTTAAAAGAAGTATTAGGCAATCAAATTTATTTAAATTACTTAAAATTTGAATTTTGTAATTAATTTAAATACATGGACTTAATATAAAATGTAGTTACAAATAAACAATCAAATAGACATTAAAATCTTATAATTTGCACCAAAAAGTTTCTCCAACCCATAATACTTATGTTTGGAAGGTATTCAGACATACATTTTTTGACTGAGTTTATAAATTTATGTCTTACAATTTTTTTTCTTTTAAATATTTATCAAATATTTGTTGCCTTGTTCATAGTTTTGAAATTCTTGTTGTTGGGCTTTGATATATGATATCTTTAAGTAATAAAAGTTGGTTAGTAAGATTTTCTAACTTCACTGCCTGTATAAATAATCAAAAGCTACATAATCTATTCATTATGAGATAACTAATAAATATTGCTTGATATTTTCTTCATCGTTTTTACTTTTCAGTCCATTATTGATCAAACTGTTGCCTACAAAATTCATGAGTAACATATCTAATAGATATTTCTTGCCTGAAATTATTCTGAATGATTGGTTTTCTTCCTGTGGTATTATAGGCGCTGACATTGAAGAAGCTTTATAATGGATCAATTCTTCTAATATGTCTGTTGCTATCATCCATGAACAGAAGAATTATTCTGAATGCAGATACAACACCATTTAATACATTCATGTCTAATCTACCTTTTGAATTCAATATGAGAATCTTAAATACTGCTATTAAATGACAATGTTGATTATGTTGTCTTTCAATTTTTAACAAATAATTTAGTTTGATTAAGCCGATTTGCTAAAGCATTAGAATAATGTGCTTTATAGTAATCTAGAAGACATGTTTGCTCAAATGTATCCAAGGATAGAGGGTAATCTAACAGAGGGAATAATTACAATTACATGTATTTCTACTGAAAATCTGAACCATGAAATGGTTTAAGAATCTGCCATTATAATTGAAATTAGGAAAATAATTGACTAATGAAGTCATGATTGTAATTATAAATATGCATATTTCGATGATTTGTAGAACATTATAAATCTAAAAAAAGATAACCCCCGCTTCCCTCATGAAGTTTGCCTTGTCTTCTTCATTGATTCTCACCGTAATGGCTGCGTAAATTACAACATAAAATTAGGAAAGAGATGCGGAAAGGAAATACGCACTACTACCTGGATCTTGAATTGTATAATATGCATTGATTATCAATTCTTAAATTAATTCATGCATTAAATTCAAAGATAATTGTCTAATGCCTTGATTTATTCAAGCTTTAACTTTAAACATGAAATATTTAAGCCTTAAATTCATTCAGCTGTTACATTTATCATTTAATGCCTTAATGCATCATAGCATTAAATGCAAAACATAAACGTTTCAAGCCATGATTCCAATCAATCTATCGATTTATGCAGCAATAATTACGATTTTTTAAGTTCAAATGAATTTGTTCAGATCTCTTTCAAGCCGCAGTTAAATTTTGCCAGCCATACTGGTTGCCTTTTTTCTCTAAACGATACTCCCTCCAATCCATTTTACATGACGTTTGAGAATTCTTCACGGAGATTAAGGCAGTTAAACTTTCCCTTCTTTACCCTTCAATCAATTTTTTATCTCACCTGTCTTATTAATAACTTCTCATTAAAAACAACAACCCGTGCAGCTTATGTGATGCTTCCCTATGTGGCAACCTGGTATTAACGTTATAGTATGAAATAATCAACCTAACTAAAATTTCAACCAAACTTAATCTCTGGGAATCATATGATGGAGCCAAAGTTCCAAAATTTCAACCTAACGAAATTTCAAATCAAACTAAAATTTCATAATGGAGCCAAATTAAGTTATGAAACTTACTGCTTCTCATTCCTTTTTATGATTTTATATATAGACAGCATGCAAACTTTGGTTTCAAACTACTGCGCCATGGCTTTTAAAAGTCATAACATTGATCTAAATCTTCCACCTTCAAACAGTGAAGAAGTTTTTAACATTGATTTAAACTTCCCTGTGCAGTCCAACATAGAGGAAGAGGAGCCAATCTCATTGATGGTTAGACAATCTTCTAATAGAACACTCATTCTAGATTTAAACGTCGATCTAAATCAAGAATCTGAAGCTCCATTACTTGAACTAAATGTTGACCGGTTGCATGAAGAAGACGAAGAAAACATAAGCACCGATCCAAATCAAGAGTTGGAATCTCCATTGCATGAAGAAGATGACCAAAACATTGCAGCAAATTTAGGTATTTGAAACTTTACTTGTATGTGCAGTTGCATTATTTTTTCATGGTCACTGCCTTTACTTCAAAACATTGCAGCAAACTTTACTTGTACGTGAATTATTTATAAAAAAAAGTAGTGTCTGCCTTGACTTAACATGTGCAAAGAGGAGTGCATTTACATCATTAAGAATGGTTTAGTTTAAGTATTCATGCATGGTTTAGTTTAAGTATTCATGCATTTACATGTACAAAGAGCAGCAGTTTAGTTTGTACAGTGCATTTACATCATGATTCATGCCTCATTTGTACAGTACAGTTTAGTTTTACACGTTCTACTTCTAATTATATCAAAAGTGAAAGTACCATTTGACAGTGCTACTTCCGTTAATTATTGGTTTGTGACCTTCATTTCATGCTTCGCTCTTATATTCATTTCAATTCTTTTTTATATTTCCATCGTCATTTCATTTCATGGTTCGTGATCATTTCATTTCATGGTTCGTGACCTTCATTTCATGCCTCATTTGTACAGTACAGTTAAGTATTCATGCTTCGTGACCTTCATTTCATGCTAGAGATTAAGACTAGCAAAATGCAGTAACATAGACAAGCACCCCATCATTCTTTTCCCAGGTTACTAGTTAAGCCCCTTTTGCATGTTCAATTCTTTTTGCCTTACACTTCATGTTTCATGCTAGAGTGTCCTTATTTGTTTGTTCATTTTTACAGTGCAGTTGCATTATTTTCTAGTACTGAATTATTTTTTTACATGTACAGACCGTGACAATGCAACTCAAGGAAAAAAAAGAATAGTTCTAACAAATGAGCAACGATGGACTATTTATCGGGCTTTGCTGGAAAAAAGCGTTGATGGAAAATTAAAAAAATTTACAACAAGAGAAGTGTCCGAACAGTTTTCGATACCTATACGAACAATACAGCGGATTTGGCGACGGACAAAAGAAACTCCAAATGGAGCCGCAGTTGACGTTTCACACAAGAAAACGAAGAATTGTGGCCGGAAAAGAATCCATGTTGATTTAAACCGAGTGCAAGAAATTCCTTTACATCGACGAACAACTTTGAAAGCACTTGCAGAAGCTTTGAACGTTAGCTACACGACATTATTTCGACTTTTGAAACAAGGTCTTCTTCGACGCCATACGAATGCTATTAAACCGTATTTGAAAAAAGAACATAAAATATCACGTCTTAAATTCTGCATATCGATGTTAGATCCAAACAGCTTACCTCATGAGCCAAAGTTCGTCGGCATGTATAACATGGTACATATTGACGAGAAGTGGTTTTATATGACCAAAAAGACACAAACATATTATTTACTTCCAAATGAAGAAGTGCCTTTGCGTACATGTCAGAGTAAAAATTTTATAGGAAAAGTTATGTTTCTGGTTGCTATGGCTCGTCCAAGGTATGATGATGATGGAAATGAAGTGTTTTCAGGAAAATTAGGTGTGTTTCCTTTTGTCACCATGGAAAAAGCACAAAGATCAAGTAGGAATAGAGAAGCGGGCACTTGGGAAGTTAAACCAATGACCTCGGTAAAGAGAGAGAATGTGCGAGCATATATGATTGAGAAAGTTATTCCTGCTATTCAAAGCAAGTGGCCAAGAGAAGATGTTAATAAAACCATATTCATTCAACAAGACAATGCACGAACACACATTGATTTTAACGACGAAGCATTTCAGTTAGCTGTTGCGCGAACTGATTTTGATATTCGATTGACATGTCAACCATCTAACTCACCGGATTTAAATGTTTTAGATCTTGGTTTTTTTGCTTCTATTCAAGCATTGCAACACAAAGAGTGTCCAAGAACGGTACAAGAGCTTATCCATGCTGTTGAGAAATCTTTTGATGAATACCCATCTAGCAAATTAAATGATATTTTTTTGAGTCTACAATTATGCATGAAAGAGATCATGAAGATAGAAGGTTCGAACAAATATAATCCTCCGCACATAAACAAAGCAGCACTGGATAGAGAACATCGTCTTCCTACTCAAATTACTTGTGATGCCACTTTAGTCCAAAGTGTTATGAATATACTATCAGCATCTTAGCATATGTACTGAATTGCACTCTCATATGTAGTGAAATACATTGATATTTATGTGAGGAAGTTGTTTTTTTTTGTTACTAAATTGCACTATTATCTGAGGAAGTATGAGTTTGTGCAACTTCTCTGTTTTAACTATAATTTGCTAAGTCTTCTAAAGCTAATTAAATTATTACACGATATGGTTTTCATGTTCATCTGGAGTTTCATAAAATATTACACAGTTTTTGACATAAGTAATTTGTTGTACCATTCACTTTGTGTTCCATTTTGCTCTCACATGTTCATTTGCTGAATGGTTCATAGCATTCTCATATTCCATTTTGTTTCATTTCCTACACATGTTAATGGCTCATTCACATGTTCATAGCATTCTCATGTTCCATTTTGTTTCATTTCCTGCACATGTTAATGGCTCATTCACATGTTCATAGCATTTTCATGTTCCATTTTGTTCATGTTTTAGCATGCAATTCAGTAAATGAAATGCGCAGCCGCAAAGTGATGCAGCCACGGCACTTTGTCGTATTCCATTTTGTTCATGTTGAAATGCGCAGCTGCAAAGTGACGCAGCCATGCATCCATGACGGTGCGCACACACAGATATACATAAAGTAGAAGGTTCGCCACAGCTACGCATCGCGACAAGGCGCAGTTATGCATCGGACCGCGGCTCGCGACACATCGCATCGGCTCACGACAAAGCGGCTCATGGCGACTTCATAATCAATTTCATAGATCTCGATCATGTTGACGGGAGGTAACGGTTGTATCCGAGACCATCAAACTCAAAGCGGCGCATCGCATCGGCTGGCCACGATACATTTAATCCACACATCGGCTCGCGGCGAAGTGGCACAGCGCATCGGCTCATCGCAAAGCGTCGTAGATGCACATCGGCTCGCCGCGAAGCGCATCGGCTTGCGGCGGCGAAGCGGTGGAGTAAATCGGCTGGCCACGATACATTTAATCCGCACATCGGCTCGCGGCGAAGTGGCACAACGCATCGGCTCATCGCAAAGCGTCGTAGACGCACATCGGCTCGCCGCGAAGTGCATCGGCTTGCGGTGGCGAAGCGGTGCAGTACATCGGCTCACCGCGAAGCGGGGCAGCCGGCGTTTCCTCGCCGCAAATCGGCACGACTAGCATGTTTATAAATTTGCTAAATTTTCTGATATTGTAAGCTTGTTTCTTTTAATCCCTTGTCAGTAAGTTATGCTCAACAGAAATGATTGCATGTTGATGATAGAATTGAAGTTTTGAGTGGCTTAGTAACCATGTAGCAACAGAAGGTAAAATAGCTTTGACGTGCAACAATTTAACAAACAAGAACTAAATGAAACCGCAAGCTAACACCACAAGATACACAGAAGAACTCTAAAACCCACGCAAGACCAACAGCCACAGAGCCAAAAATTGCTCCAAACATGCAAAGCTACAACAATGAGAGCCACTGAAATCCAATCTATTAAATAATAGTAAAGCAGAAGCTTTTCAAGCTCTCTCCTTAATTCTCTCAATTCTCTTTATTCTCCTTAATTCTCACAATTCTTTCAATTCCCCTTAATTCTCTCAAGATACTTTTATCAATTCAAAATCATGCAACAATATCAATCTATCTATATATTTATTAAATATTTAATTGTTAAGCATAAACTTTTAAAGTTCTCTCTTTAATTCTCTCTCCTTATCTCTCTCTGCATAGAAATCTCTACATATTTTACATTAAATTTTTTATTTGATAGATCTTATTTTATTTGCAATTTATTATTTAAATGTTCCTCCGCTTCGATCCACCGAATTTCAAGCAATTCGGAAAACACTTTCTTTCTCCCTTCTATCTCTCTTCCTCTTTCATTTCTGCGGATCAGAATCCATGGACGCAAATCAAAAGTCAGGTTTGTTACAGCTAACTAATTTATGAACTTATCAAATGACGATCTAGATTTTAACCATCCTCCCCATGTTTTAGTTCTTTCTTCCACACGCTTTTTACCTAACCCTAATTTCATGTTGGGCTGCGTTAAGTTAAACCTCAAGCGGATCGTGGATAATCACGAGTTTTCGTCAATCTGAAGCTTCATCGGCTGAAGCTTAGCCGTTCTTCCTCTTTTTTAGCTTCTCTTTTCTGATGGCTTTCCAGCATTTGCTCAGCTCGATTCCGTCAGGTAGCTGTCATAACATCATTTATTTACTATTGTACGATATCTTAACATCAACTCAGATGTTTTTATTGTGAGTCAGATGCATTGGAATAAAGCTTAGGTTTACTAAATATTGTTTTGTACCATCTTTTTTCTTATTTAATTTTATTATTTACCAGCAGCTTCGGGATACCCATTCTCTTATCTCACTGCTGTCGTGTACTTCATGTTGTGCTTTCTTTTAAAATCAACTCGAAATTGGATATTTTTTTGCTTTAAATTTCTATATATTCAGTTGGGAATATGTTCTTTTTCCTTCTCGAACTTGGGCTTTTTGTTAGTACAATACTAGATTTAGCCTTATGTTCTGTTTTTGACTTGGTATACAATACTCCTGCACGAAATTTTTTTACCCTAATACAAACATGATATCTTTCAAAATGTGTGCGCTTAAACACATAACATTTCCTTTATGCGAGATACAAGTTTCTTATATTTAAAATACAAGTGCTCAATAGTGTACTTTATCTGATCTTTTTTTGATATTTATTTTCCTTTTTTTTTCTCTAGAGAAAATGAAGAAATAAAAAGAAAATAGGAAGTGATCGAAAAATGTTCCACATTGGGTGAGAAATTATTACTGTATATCGTGAAAGCTGAGGTATTTACCACATTTTAGTTGAATTGATTTTACCGTTTCCGATGTAATTTTTAATTTACTTCGCCAAGGGCTTTCTATTATTAAATTTAAAAGTAAAAAGTATTTGATTTATGGAAAATACGGTTTAGGTACCCATGAGTTTGATTCAAGTCCCTATATATGGTTATGCTTTGTCCTCAGTTGAAAGACAAAATACTCACATGACATGACCCAAACATTCATCCAGTTTGTGGAAGATATATTTTTTAAGTTGTAATTTTGCTCATTGTTTTGGTTTTATTTTCTGTTAGGCTGCACTGAGTGGAATTCGACATTTTATTTGAAACATGAGTTTCATATTGCTTTAGTTCAACAATTGTTTTAGACTCTGTATTGCTTTGGTTCATATTGTTGACGATAGAACAATATACATTTTACAAGTTCTATGTCATCCATGTCTTCTCAATAGGTTTCCATATAAAAGTAGTTTTCAATCTAACAATGATCAAGTGGCATTTGATATAACAGTACAACCTAAAATGAAAAATCATCTGAAACCTGTTAAGCATTTTGGAAGTTAGAGTCGCTAAAACGATACAAGAAAATCAATTGTTATGACATTGAAGTTGGCATTTTTATTGCATAATTTTAGAAATTATTGTTTTTGATTTTCAAATGACATATACTTTTTAACATAGGTGTTGCAAATAATTACATAGTTCTTCATGATGGATAGTTAAACATGAGTTTCATATTGCTTTAGTTAAACAATTGTTTTAGACTCTGTATTGCTTTGGTTCATATTGACGACAATAGTACAATATACATTTTACAAGTTCTTTATCATCCATGTCTTCTCGATTGGTTTCCATACAAAAGTAACTTTCAATCTAACAATGATCAAGTGGCATTTGATATAACAGTACAACCTAAAATGAAAAATCATTTGAAACCTTTTAAGCATTTTGGAAGTTAGAGTCACTAGAACGATACAAAAAAATCAATTGTTATGACATTGAAATTGGCATTTTATTGCATAATTTTTCCAAATGCAAATTTGAAATGTAAAAGTTACAGATTTTTTTTGATATTTTATAAAATTAAATTATTAGAAATTATTGTTTTTTTTTAGAATGAAAGGGTACTTATATTACATATAAGAAAGTTACATAAAAAGGATCGAGACATATACTTTTTTACATAGGTGTTGCAAATAATTACATAATTCTTCATGATGGATAGTTATTTTGGAGCTTTTGTTTAGACCAGTGAAAAGTTATTTTTTTTTCTTTGATGATTTTGAATTTTTGGAAAATTAGGTGTTGTCTTAGGCTCTTAGCCAAGGAATTTCACTGTACACTCCTACTGCATTCCTTGAATGAAAATTAACCCTACTTCAGTAGAATGATATCTTACTCTCTCTCTCTCTATATGTATGTATGTATGTGTGTATGTATTTGTGTGTGTTTATATATATATATATATATATATATATATATATATATATATATATATATATCACGCTAATGCTGTACATAAAGATATAATAAACATGCTTAGTGTTTACATTGAATAAAGCACATTAAGCTAAGTGTTTTGCACGTTCTATTTTCTACATATTGAGCAAGTTGACTTCTCATTTGGGCTCAAACCAGCATTAGCTGGTAATTGGCTACATTTCATATAAATTTGCATACATATTTCACCCATCATTCACATCATTGCATATGTTCTTAACCCTTTTTTTTTTTTACCGGATTGTGCGGTTAGCTGATTCAGATCGTTTGGTCAAAGGTATGTATTGCAATCGTTTACTCAAATAACAACCTAATACCTCATGCAAACTATTCATATCTTTATACCAATTAGCTTTTAATTATGATTGATTAAATATAGCACAAATGGAGGTACTTGCAGAAAAAGCACTATGAGAACCTTAGCACTGCCACCACGTTAAAGATTTTATTATAGGAAGACATTTGGTTATATAAAATTTTACAGAGCGACAGATGTGAGGGGCTTGGATCTTGAATCAGCCATCGAGTATAATAACCGTTGAGTTGTCGTGGATGAAGTAGAGGAATAAGCCAGCTGAAGAATGTCTACTATAATATCAATTGTGTTAGTAGAAAGAGTCTAAAAGCTTACACTCATGATCATTGTTATATGTTACTTTCCTGTTTTATACTACTGAAAATGGTCTCATATAGAAAATAGTTCATGTATAAATAGTATCACATGTTATTCTTCTAATCTGTATGTTTATTTGGAAAGTAATATCTTTGCTTTTATGAAATGGTTTTGGCTGTAGGTTTTGTATTTTGATCCTAAAAGATTTGTTTGCTAATAAGATATTTACCGTATATGTATGAAGCCATTAAAAGAATATGGTGGTTTTTTTTTTCGAACTTCATACTGTGCGAATGGATGCTATTATCAGTAAGTCTGGCAGTCCGAATTTTTTGAGTTCACGTTGGATGAGTAGTTTGGACTTAGACATGGAGAATTTTTGTATCAGGTATTATGCTTATAATTAAATCAAGGTCCTTGCAACAAAAGTTATGCATACCCCGTGTACAACGCATATGTTCGCACTTTGGAAAGTATGGTTTAATTCATAGATAGGACAACTACACATAATCTTTAATTTTATTCTCCATATTCTATTTTTCTACCTTTCGTCTTATACAGTGGAAAGTATGGTTAACAACGTTATAGTTGCGTTCTTACTTATGATTGCTCGCAGTAGAGCTGCAAAACAAAATTTATTTTTTGCGCTGAGCAATTTGTGTTTTAAGATGATATGATATATGTTGTCAGTTGATGAGTTGCAAGTGGTTTATTTCAATTTAATGGATATGCTTGATTGTAGGCATGTTACAGGAATAGTGCATGAAACGGATATTGAGAACTGCTGGGCGGAAGTTAGTGATCTATAGACTCTCTACTTCCATCATCCATAGCCTTAAGTAGGTAAATTATGTTCTCTAATTTTCAATTGCTTCAAGTAGCAGTCTTTTTTTCTTATTTGATATAATTGATTTAATGGCCCGTATGCTTACAGATTTGAGTTTCTATTCACTTTTATTTGCTGAAATCATTTATTTGCTTGCTTTGTCAAATATAGATCTCTTTAGATACTCTGTATTATGTTTTAGAATAATACAGAGCATTTCTAAGCAAAAATCATGTGTATAATACATTACAATATATTTCTAATACTTATTGAACAAATATACATGACTATTTCAGTAACTTCATTTTCATGTTCGCAAATTATAATAATAAACAAAGTCGTGTGAATAGTAATAATAGACAAAATAAATCATGCGAATAATATATTTTTGAAATTGAAATAATCATATAAAAGTTCATATATTACTATATTTGAATGAAATATGGTAATGTCTATATAATAACTTGAATTCAATTATGTTCTCTAATCATAATAATATTGTACATGTAGTATAAGTAAATCAATCAAATTACTATATGAAATTATAATATTTTAGTGAACCTAGATTGTGAAACTAGGATTCAGTGTTACCTGTATGGTTACATTATTTTATGAATGAATGAATGAATCGAGAAAAATGATAAAACTGCCATATATCCAACTTTGTAGTGTTGTAGATGATTTCATAGGTCTGTCAATACCTGCAATGGTAAACACGTTCGACCTGCATATTATGGCCTTTGGATATAATTCATGCGATGTTTTATATTGTACCGTAGTGAATCAGATGATATTTCTCCTAACAATGCATTTAGATAATAAAAAATATGAAATCATATGATGTGATGTGCCAAACAATATACATTTTGTATCAATTCTAAAAAATTTATCCATTCTTTTGCTCATATTTGAGTTGATCATGGAAAATTAAATAGAGGTGATATTAAGATATACCTATTCCAATCATTTGGCATAATTTACTAATTAATATTTTAGTTCAAATGATAATAAGTACATTCATTAACTGATATATAAGAGGTATTCACCTAATAGCCTATTATGTAATTTTTTAATAAGCTAAATGATTATAATAACTTAGCATCCTCGGTTTCTTTGTGCATTAGTGTCCTTAATGTTTTTGAATGAAACAATATATTAAAAGGATTTGTCGTGCATGGATGATTATAGGTTTGTGGTATTTGTCATCTAAGTTATTCTGATATCAAAGAACATGTGTTTCCTGAAATATATAGTGATGGTTACACCTTCTTTTCGTTGGCAACACATTAAATGCTTGAGTTAACTATATGAATTGTTTAAAACAAAATCAAATACCAGATAATAATAAGTTTCAAATAACTGTGTAATAGTGGCCCAGATGTCTTCTCAGTAGGTTAGTATTTGGCGAGTAGATATAATTGTACCTAAAATAACGGGGAAAAAGTATGTCAGCGGGTTTGGCCATGTGACTCATGCCAGTGGCGAAGGTGAATGAAAATCTGCATCCATGTTTAACTAATAAGTGAGGTGATATGCTTTTGTGTATAGTTGTTTCTGCACCTGATGTGCACCAGCCTGACCATGCAATGTATACCATAGTTAAGCAGCAACAAGAACTCCAAAAAGCATTCAAAAGTGCCCTCAAATTTGTTGGACTAATAAGAAAAAATGGTAGAAGAATGTATTCTCGAAAACTTACTTTATTTTAGATATATTTAGGCCTATCAAACGATGCCAAAATAATCAATAATCCATCCACGCCCACATCCACATTAAGAAAATATCCAATATTTACAAAATAAATATGGATGTGGTTGCAGGACATCCATCTCAGACAGTATTTGTCTACCTTTTATCAATATATCACATTATATTATGTTTACTGTAGCATGACAAACGGTTGATGTATCTATTGCTTTATCATGGTAATGGTGTTTCATTTAATCATGTGCGTATAAATGAATATTGAGTGCTCGAAATTTATTTTATAAGATTTAGCATCCAAATGATTTTATATCAAACAAAAAGTTCATATGTTTTTTAGATGTACATCTCTAAGCAAATAGGATAAATTTCAATTTTTATTCAATATCCATGGATACAAATATAGCATATTCAAAAGAGATTTTGGATACGTATGCGGATATGACATTTTTTTGTACCTCTATTATGCTATTGACACTACTATTGATGGTTTTTGAACATTAATCAGATAATGCTTTTTACGAGCCATATTGTACTATGTATTTTTTGTATATAGCACCAAAAGAGGGTATAAATCTACAATCAAGTTTGCTCCCTATTAAAATTTCCGTCTTCTGTTCTGTCTTTGATTTTCTTCTTTGTGCTTCAGCCTTGAACAACCAAATGTCACATATAAATATTATTATCACTTAAAGGCACTCCCGTTATAAGATCAGTTGTCACAAATAGATTGCTTTTCTAATTGTGAAACTTGATACAACATCTATATTGATTTTCCTCAGTTTCCATTATGCAAGTGGGCCTATAGGATATGCCATCAGCTGAGTTTACTCTGCTATAGGTCCAGACAACTTAAAGGTGTCTACTAATCAATAGATTTATAATATCTTAAATCTTTGTTAGTCTGCTAACGGATCTAACTAGAAATTTGGAATTATTATTTGTTTAGAATTTCTATTTGTATAACAGATATGCAAATGGTGAAACTTAATGTTAAATTTACCCAAGGCACTATAACTTTGTGTATTTGCACATTATAGTAGTTTCACATTTTATAAAATTTCCGAAGAAAGATTAGTTTTCAATTGTCAATTTTCTTATGTCAACAACTGACATGATTTATTGTGAGAATGCCCTTAGGTTTCAATGGCATCATCTACCCATCACTAAATAAAGTGCTTGATTGGGGTTACCAATAAAACCAATGTTGAATTTAACAATTAATTTACCCTTTGTTTTTTAAACCTCTTAATAATGTTTACATTTTTCTTGCTATCTTTGCTCTACATAGGTAATTTCACTCTTTGATCGATGAAACAAGATAAACATAAATAATGTTGTGTTTGTATTCATACATATATGTATTTTACATACACTGAAATCTTATCATACATACAAAATAAGAACATATACTTATCATTTGATTCCTCTGTCTCCCACATTCCAGGTAAGTCACAACATGTATTATTCATAGTAAAAAAGACTTGGACCGATAATCAACTTTTTTGAAAATGGAAAAGGGGTGATGATACACTTTGTCAAATCCTCTCTTATAGTTCCAGCATAAAAAGGAATACACATGGATTTTAATCGTATGTTGAAGTTGTTATTTATGTGTTCAGTTAACTATTACGAAGATTAGTCATCGGCTCTATTTATAATTGATGATTGCTAGGTATAATCATTGATTGGAGCGGAGCTACAACTACTATTATTTGGAGGAACCACTGAAAAAATATGTTTTATGATTTTTACTGTTGTTTAGAGGAACTAATGAGAAATTATGTTTTCTAATTATACTTATATTAGTTATTTAAAATAACTTATATATAAGTAGGTTTTAGAAACAAAAATGGACTCAAAGCAGATAAAAATCAAGTTGGGGAAAGTTTTCAACTGCGTAATTTAATCTATACTTTCGTATTATAATTAAATTTTAGTTTGTAGAAATAGTGAAATACACTCTCTTTATATATTTTAATTACCTTTATTGATGCTTTAGCGACGTAATTCTTCCTGTTTTCTCATTTTAAATATTTAAGAAGTGTTGCTTAATCTGCTCTAACCTTACTCAAGGTGGCAAGCTAACTTTCCACGAACAATGTTGTACCCCTTTTGTTATAGTAGACACAATGTTAACCTAAATGTTGCATGTTGCTCTTAATTCGCATGTTGCGCTTTATAAAATTGATTATTATGCATGAATTATTGAACGCATACCATTTCTTTTGTTTATTAGTTCATGAGTGTTTATTAAAAGGTTTGTTACAATAGAATTCATTTCTTTTACCATTTTTATTGACAAATGCATGAATTAAGACGTAAGATTCAAGTTTTATACGACTCTTCATGATGTTAGGTTTGTAGATTATTGCTAACATATGGAAAATGATAATATATGTATTCGTTATGTAAACAAGTTATGTTACATTCGCATCAGTGCATCACAATATAAAATTGTTTACATGGCTTCATCTCTTGGTGGATACTAGAAACGTATCTTTACAAATCAATTTTTTTTACATAGGCATTTGTTTACAGATGACACGACTGGAAGTAAAGGTGGTAGTAAGTATTATAACCACCATATATGTCATTTTGTAAGTCAAATATCTTATTCCAAACACAAAAGCAGTGTCATAATTAATTTATGTCCAAATAATTTGTTTGGACTGTTAGTTGTCATTTTAACTTACTGTATTAAGAGCTTAGCAAAAAAGGTTCCTTTTGTTTTATCACATGCAAATAAAACTATGATTTGGAAAGGAAGATGCAGTGGGTTGGGAAACGTGGTTACCTAGGTAGGTTGTGAAATCTATTGGAGAATGGCGGTGATTGATGGCTGGTGTTTGGGAATTAAATGCCAACTGAAGGAATGAATGGACTGGGCATATTATTGGAAGTTAATTGGTGATGTGGTTGTTTGAACAGGACGAAAGATATATGATGTTTATGGACTTGCTGTGATTTGTTGGGTTTCGGATTGGATTCTGTAAAAGGTGGTTGTTGGTTGATGACAGTGGTGAAACTGATATAGGAGGAATGGTTACTGCTGTTATATAGAGGCAGTTGTAGAATAAATGGAGGAGTTTAGGTTTGGTTAAGATGGAAAAGGTTGAAGCAAAAGTCGATTGACAGAGGGTTAGTATTGTTAGTAGGGGTGCAGATTGGTGTAGCAGTGGTTGTAGATGATGGTGTTTATTTTATGTATGTATTGGAAAGAAAAAGTGAGACGGATATACATGTATTGAAAGTTATTACTATATATGTGTGTTCAATGCAAATGTGGCTTAACCTTTTTGAATGGTTTGCATTATTTCTTATAGTTGAGATCAAGGCTAATCCTTTTCTTGAATAGATGTTGTTTGATTTCATATATTTATAATTAAATTTTATTGCATGTCATTAGATTCCTGAATGTTCACAAAATGATACGGAGCATATCTTTTTAAACATCGATCTACGAAATCTGGGCTTTATAGCACTTCCATCTTTATAGTATAATGCTATAACTTTTTTATCGTAAAGCCGTGTGCGGGTTTGCACTTTTATGTATAGAAATGACGAGATGTCTAAGGTTTTGTTGCGTTTTCTATTTCGGTATAATATATAAATCATGCATCGTAACCCAATTTACGTAGAATACCTACTATCTTTCAACTATAAACACTTAATATTACAAATGGAATATTAGAAGTAACAAAATCGATAATTTGAGGATCAAATTAACAAGCATCATATGACATATTTGTTGCCTTAAGTGGTCAATTATTTGCAATTTGACATATTTGTTGCCTTAAGTGGTCAATTATTAGCATAATATTTGGTGTCAGAAATTTTAAAATGTAGCATAGTACAAAATATTAGCATTAAATTTATTTATACCACAACTTAAAAGAATTCAATTTTCAATTAATACTTCAAGCAAATGGCTATTATAAAGTGACAAAAATGAAGTTATATCCCAAGATAGTTATATGTTCAAACATTTAAAAATCAAACAACGCATCGCTAATTAAATTCCAAAAGGAATCTATATAGCAGCATGGTTTCACCTTAATTTATGGTAATTAATTAGCCAAAAATAGTATTAATACAAGAGCTAATACATGCTTAGTTCTGTAATTCAAAAAAATTAAATCAAGCTTGAAGTATATAAATAATAATTAATTGCTATATTTAATCGTATTCCACTCTCTATTTATTTCCAGTTCAAAATTTAAAAATAAAACTATTTTTCATAATTTACTCACATTAAACAAAGCAATAACATATTTTCTTATTGCATTGTACCGTATTGATGTTGAGTTGTATTAAAACTTTTATATTTATACGTATTAATAATTATTTTAAAATGTAAATGAATTCAATGGCATTTATTTCACATTCTAAATTATATCGACCACATTTACCGTTTACATTTTGGTGATACTGTAATACAATTAATTAAAGTAAATTTCCATTTTAAATATCTAATTTAGTTGTAATTTAAATTTGATTCATGACTAATATCAAATAATAATAGATGCAAAATCGGCAAAAGGAATTAATTGCTAACAATTCAATTTAGGCAATTGTTATTGTTAGAAATGTTATGTTTCATGCCACGATTAACTTATGGTTGATATATGTTTTTTTTTTTTTGCATAAAAATATTAGTTATATTTTGTGTTCTTCGAAATTATATAAAAATATTTATTAGTTAAGGTTAGTACTTTTTGATGAAATATCATTGTGGAAAAATTTCAATTTGAAAGCATATGCTTTGCTTTTAAGCAAATGATATAACTCTTAAAATGTCACGTCAAACAAAATGTGTGATTTTCCGTGTACATAGCATGGATTCACACTACATGGTATATCTATTGCTTCTATGTTTATGTGAGTATGCTATTTTAAGTTATTAAGTCTTTTTTACTTCCCTTCAAATTTTGTCAACCCGTGTGCGATGCACGAGTTCACACTTGTATTTATACACATTGCAATTTCTGATTAGAACACAATTTCCACAATATTTGGTTTCAACGCATGTATAGAGAATGAAAATATAACTTCATCCAAACCATTTACAATTTAGATCCCCGTGATTTTCAGTAAATGACAAAAGTTCAAACCACTCAAGATAAAAGTCTATTATATTTACAAGTTTAATCTTTTATTCGTTTATCATTTAACATATGATACCTATATTTAAAATGGTAAAATATATTTATCATGCATGACATTATAAAATTCTACATTTAACTTAAAATATCTATTTTAAAATTACTATAATTATTTACAAAGCTCACCCCACTTTCTCATATGTTTTACGTTTCAGTTCATATGTTTAAATTAATTATGCAATCTTAAGTTTAAAATAATAAGATAATGTAATTAAGCAATATTCATTAGTTCTGATGACAATACGAAAAATTCAATAATATACGTCGCACTCATATCAGAGAAATACGATAAAATTGCATTTTGATTAAACTAAAACATGTAAGTCACGCGACATACAACATAACATAAATAGTAGGGAATACTCTTTAAATTTTGAAATACCCATACGTTTTTTCCCAAATAACATGCTTTAAAAACATTGTCACATTTAGTTCCAACCAATCAGTGAATAATTGCAATTATTTTTGCAAGAAAAAAATAAGTGCATTTATGCAAAGAAAAATAAAAAATAATTTTTATAGAAACGTGAGACTAAGTATATAATTTAGATATCATAAATAGTATTCATGAGTAACATTAACAAAGATAAATTATTATTCATTTATCTCAATAAATTTATCTATATTATAGAATTCTATTTTTAACTTTAAATATCCATATTTTGACATTTCCATAGTTATGTGCACTTCATCGACTGTTTACTATTTTTTTATATTTAAGTCCTATGTATTTAAATTGCTTATGAAATCTCGAATTTAAAGTATTTTAATAATCTATACATTAGTCACAAATGTGTAGACTTGCATATTAATAAAAAATCATAATAAAAAATTTGTGCTTAACTATGTAGATGTATAGATCACATGCATACATTTATGTACATAAACAACAATAATAAAGTTAATTTGTAAATAATTATCGTCGTTTATGTACATAAACAATAAATTTATCACACACTACATTAAAAAAAAAACTATTTTTAACTTCAAATAACTCTACAGTAAGACTTATATAATTTTGTTATAAAATCCTTCTCAATTTATTCGAATGATTTACTCTTAAGATAATATATTTTAATCAATTACGTAATTTTAAATAACATGTTTTTAAAAGAAATAAATAATATTTTTTAATATATCTAAAATAATTAAAATATGTTAGTTTCAGCTTAAACACTTGCTCATAGGAATAAGAACAATAATTTTTTTTTTACGTCAAACAAATAAAAGTTACATAATACATATTTTCCACATTTTTTTATAAACAACAACAATAATAATTTATAATTTATTTGTTTTGTTAGATTCATTGTATGTTATATAATAAACTTTTAATTTTAACAATAAAATTCTAAATGCTATATTTTATAATATTATCGTGTGCAACGCACGGGTTACACACTAGTAGAAACAAAAGCCAAACCAAGAGCATATTCAAGACAAAGTGCAGCAAAACATGCATAGAACCCAAACTGAAAAGCACCACTGGACAAGAGTAGTTTAGATAAACAAAAACCATCAGCTTATACAATTGCATTTATCAAAACCAAAAGCAATACAGTTGCATTCAGCTTACACCACCATAACATAAACCAAAATAGGAATAAACAAAGTGCAACAATGAAACTACTAGAAACTAAAGATAAAAGGAGTCCCCCTAGCCAACATGAACTCAAAAGAATTCAGGGTACGTTATCTTCAACATTGAGATTACGAATTGATGCATCTCCGGATCATTGTCAAGTGTTCCTTCTTCTTTAGGGATGTTATTCAAATCGGGAAGCTGAATTACCTTCTTCTCGGATTCCTCAAGATTTTTGCTAAGTTCTTCTTTAAGCACCTCTTCATTTGTAGGGACCTCATTCAAATCGAATCCTTTAGCAACCTTCTTCTTAGATCCATTAGCTTCATCCTTCATATCATCACTAATGGTTCTTTTCAGTTTTGGAGGAGATAAAGAATCTTCTTTGCTATCCATGATTGATTGTGATTTTTGTATGGATTGTAGTTTGGACGGCAATATGTGAATGAATGAAGGAGAAAAAGAGTAACTTCATCAGTTTATAACAAAAAAAATGGAGGGAAATACTTTCAATGGGAGGGAAACATAAAAGTTATTGTATGCATTGGAGGTTTAATACGGTGGGAATAAAAGTACTTAAATGGATGCATTGGGAGGTACATAGCTGCATGCATGCCTATATTAATGGAGGGTAAAAATAGGAAATATAATGTATTTTTATCTAAAGCGTCATGTATTATGAAAAATAATCTCTTCTCCCAAACGTCATGTAAATTGAATAGGATGGAGTATTAAAATATCATGAGAGTTTTAAGCTAAACATAAATGATGGAGAGAATTAAGGAGGAAGCATTATTGTTATTTAATAGATAGATTTTGATTTAATAAAAGTATCGTTAGAGAATTCAGGAGAATTGAGGGAAGTGAGAGAATTAAGGGGAGTTGAGAGAATTGAGAGAATTAAGGAAAAAGCTAGAAATTCTTCTCCTTTACTGTTATTTAGTAGATTTCTCATCTTCCCAAAAAAAATCGGAATTTTCCCCAAAACTAGACTATGGCCGCCGTTGATGATGAGGCCAAACTACCCTCCGCTGCTTCCCCTAGATCCTCAACCAAGCTGCTCCCTTTTCCATAAAACCGCACCCACCTCTGTTCGCTGAGCCACCGCAACTTCCTCCATCGGAATATACTCCGTCCTCCTCGGTGACGGGAACCACTGCGAATCCGTCTGGCCACCGCAAATCGCTACCTTTTGCCTGAACCACCTCCGTCGAGACCTCGCTTCCTCCTCCCCTCGCAAGGCACCTCTTCACTGCTTCCTTACAAGATCAAAGTCGCAGCCTCTGCTGCCTTCCCCAAAACATAGCCACCGTGAATGACCACCGTATGCCGCCTCGCCTCCTCAAGCGAACCCAGTCCGCCATCAAAGCTCAGCTCCCATTTCAGTAAGCAAAACTGAGTTTCCAAGTTCAGCCCTTTTGGTCGCCGCGTTCTCTCCGTCGATTTAAGGTAAGTTCGCTTACGATTTAAACTTATCACAAGTTCTTACTTCGCGACCACTGAATATAATTTGTTGGGCTTGTTCTCCGTCAGTTATACCCCTGCTGCCTTACCCTCCCTATTACACTATTGAGTTATCAGATTAATTTAGTATATCACCTGGGTTGGTTCTTATACATGATATTAGCATAATAAAGGTTAAAAGGGCATCCTTAGCAAACCAACTTAATAGTTTAATCAGTAGTGACTACAATATTAATAGCCTTTCCGTTTCGTTGCTTTACATACACTACCCTGCTGTGAATTTAAGTGCCTACATGAACTATTCATGACATGCTTAGAAGTTGTCCTTAATTCAATCCAGTTAACATGCATGTTTCCCTAGTATTGTGTGCCACTTTGAACACCTACTGTATTTAATTTTCACCCATGCATGAGATATTGGCACTAATGTATGTGTAAACCCGGAGTACCCCTGTTGCATGTCCCAATATTACGGTTCTTGTGAAGTACCATTAAACTATATACACCAAATACTTTTATTGTGAGGAAAATCCAACAAATTGTTGCTGTGTAGTAGAGTTAATGCTAGAGCCACTCTCATATATTTTAAACATGGCTAATTTATGATAGAGGGTTTATTCAGGGGTAGGCTTTACTGTCATTTGCATGGTTAATGGCACCATATCACTGTCATATAAGTGATTTTCAAAATAATATTGCACATGTCCCTTGCATGTTTTAGCACTTTTGGTTTCAAGTAGCGTGATATTACTTGTTCAATTATAAAATTTTAGCATCTTGAATTTGGACCTCTAGTTCGTGTTACATGTTGTATGTCCCCGTTATGTGTTTTTCGACTCCACTGTAGTCCATACATGTAAGTACTCGGAAACCAATGTTAGATTTGCATGCTCCATTTGATTTCAGCACCATACAAAGATCTCGCATTTTGGTTCATAGGGAGTTGCTTTATTTAAGTAGTACTGGCTATTTTGGTGTCATTAGTTGCATGGAGTACAGTTGGCCATTTTTGTTTCATTCATTTGCACTATTATGGATGTTTGCCACACATTGAGCATGTAAAACACTTCGTGCATGCTGTTCAATCCTAATCGCACCCCGCACTCTTCAAACAGTGGAAACTTTGACTGTTCTACCCTGCTTGCTGTTTTGTTTTGGGTATTTTCCTTTGCATAATTACTTGACGGTATGGTTGTCTAAAAATACAAACTGCCTTTTTATTTATATGATACTTTATACACTTGTAACGAACATTGTTGGTTTGGGTTTGATATTGCCAAATATTTTACTTGGTAGGATTTAACATTTGTGCACCAGTACATGACCAATTTCATACATAGAAACATCTGGTGGCCTTGTAAGTGGATGAACATCTCTTGTTGACTGCTGTTGCCACCTTTGTACTATGTTCAGTCAGCATGTTTTTTTTTTTTTGTGTTTTGATCCTTGGTAATATTTTAGTCATGTATACTTATATACATGCCCATTTAATCCTGCTAGCCCCATTACATTTCAGTTTTATGACCAAAAATGGGTACCCTAGCCCTTGCTACATATTTTTCCTACCACTTGGAAATGGGTATATGCTCATACATTGTTTCCTCCGCTCATAAAGAGGAGAGGAACGTGGAGACGATCGCGCGCGCTAAGCTCGACAAAAAAAAGTGTAAAATTTTATTCGTCAAAAATTTATGTACAAATTTATTTATCTTCCGCTGTAAATTTTGTACAACTCTGATATTTTATATGAAATTTTATTCCGTTGCAAATTTTTGTACTGTGATTCTGTATTAATTCTGTTTAAACCGTGTAAGCCAATAACAATTTGTCGTTTTGAACGGTTCGAGTTGGTTTAATTACCGACTTGAGACGGGAAAAATGCCAGGTCGTTACAGATTTGCTACTTTGAAAAGGGTTTCGGTGGTAGTTGTCCAAACGTACTTGGAGATCGTACCGGTAGTTTCGTTCAGACCCAGAACGGGCTTATAAGTGGAATGTGTATCCGACATTGTACTCCTTTATATTGTATTTATTGATTTTCTGTCGAATGTATGAATGCTTGGTGGCGAAGAATTTATTCTCTTGCTTAACACCCTTTTGTATATTTTGGCGAAGGATTAGTAGTATGATATGGATTGACAGTGTGGCATACCAAGATGCAATGATCAATGTTTCTTGTTTAAAAGCAGGCCTTGTGGTTGATGATCAAAGCACGGTCTGTTTAGGCGTAGCTTTGTGTATAGCATGACTTCGCGAGCCTCACAACCCGGTTGAGTCTAAAACGGAGCAAGGGAACGCAGGGAGAGCAGCACGTTTCTTTCTAGCTAGAAGTAGTGTCAGTGCTTAAACTGGCTGACATTTTACTTATGTGGATGATGGAATGAGGCGCCTCGGATGATAGGTCCTATAGGATCGGGGAACGTGTGTTCAGGAATTGCCAATCCGCAAAATTGTATGTGCGGACCGATCCTGCAGGATTCAAGGGTTCACTGCGGGGAATCCTGAGACATTAGCTAGAGTGTCTCGAATCGGTAAGGAGGTCGTTCCTAGCCTTGACTCATGATGGAAACCCGAATTTCCAATACGACACCGTGCAGTTTTGATTGTAGAACTAGTATGGCGACATAGTAGGATGGGGTACTATGCCGTCTATGATTGATACATTATGATTGAAATGTTTTTTTAAAACATATACACACTAATAATAATATCAAATCCGTTTTTAACGTATCAAGCATTTTTGACCATTATAAGGTAAAACTCTATTCTCCGGTTTGCGTTGCATTGTGTGATGGGACTTGAGTCTTATAATGGTTTCATTTTTCCAAAAAGAATTGCGTTGTTTAACGATTTACCTTTAATTATGCACGACAATCCATTGGAGTAAACCCGTTCCGCGTTAACGGCGTGGTCCTTGGATTTGCCTTATTGTTATCAGTTAAATTAGTTAAGAATTCTCACACCAGTCCCATGACTGACCCGTTGTTTGTTTCCACCTTTGCAAACTCGGGTGCCCTCTTTTCCACACGGGCAGTCGAGTTGCTTTTTTTGCAGATATTTATCTTTTGAGCATGATTCTGGATCGAAGCTTAAAGCTGCGTCCAGAGCATAGTTGTCTTCCGCTGCCTTAGTTATTTTATTTCCGCTGCATTGTATTGTATTTGTTGTAATTTAAATCTTTCGCTGTATGTTATTCAATGTACTCTGATATTCTGTACTCTGATGTAACATTATTATGATGTTTAAAAAAAGTTTGTTGTTGTTATTCTGATGTTGTTGTATTCCCAGAGTTAACGTATTCGGGTTTTGAACGGTCTTAGTCGATTTTACGATCGATTAGGTTTGGGCGAATTCCGGAGTCGTTACAATAGTCATCATTAAAAAAAGGAATAACATTGCCGTATGTATCTGTTAAGAAACACTACAAGAAAACACTGATTTAGCGTCAAATATTTAGAAGCGAAAATTTTCGTCGTTGATTTGCGACGGATTTCCATGTGATTTGCAAGAGATAGTTTTTTGTATTTTCAAACTTTTTTCCTTCTATTTATTACCGTCATCTTCTGTCATCCCTCACTAATCCGTTGCTAATTGCGTCAAATTACCGACAGAAAATTTCTATCGCTATTTTCCGCTGCAAATACAGGCAGAATACCGACAAATATTTATCGATGCTATTTTGCAGCAGAATTCCAACAGATTTGCAGGAGACGAAAATATCAGTTTATTATAATAATTATTTAATAATTAATAATAAAATTTAATACTTATGAATTTGTATCTAGTATTCAATAATTAATTTTATATAATTGTATTTAATAATTACAATTGATAATTATAGTTGATACTTATATGTTATAATTATAGTTGATAATTATATTTTATACTTCAAAAAAATTTGAAATTTGAAATCATCTTCAATAAATTTGAAATAAATCATAACGTTTATAAAATCAATTATTGTTTGACACGAAATAACCAAAATTTCTAAACTTTAAAATATATTGAAAAAGTTAATTTAATAGTCTAATTTAAATTGTATAATACTTTATATTCTAATTTTAATTTTTTTTTATAAATTGCGACTAAGATAAAGTACGATTAAATATATTCTAATTTTAATTATAATATTTAGTAATTAAATATTAATGATATTAATATTTAATTAATAATAATGTTTAATAGTAATTAATAATAAAATAATATGTAATAAGTATTAAGAAAAGTAGCATTTAATATTTAACTATTAATCATATTTATATTTCATATTAGTTAATAAATTAACAAAAGTACTACAATCTAAAAGTAATTAGTAATTAACTTTTAGTACTTAGAATTTAATATTAAATATTTAATAATTAATTATTATAATTAATAATTTCTATTTAAAAAATAAATAATTATCAATTACTTATAATAAATACTTAATAATCAAAGCTTATGGCCAGCAATAATTATTTGTCTGATTTTCAAAATTTCCTTATGATATTGTATCGCCCTCTGATTTATAGTTCAGCATAGGTAAAAAAATGTGCCAAATGCGGTTATGAATTTCAAAGCTTATGGCTAGCAACACCTACTAAATACCACTTGAAATGGTTTAATAAAATTCAATGTGCACTATGATCATTAGTTTGAAATTAATGATATCGTATAATTAATTATTATTAACAAACTAATTGATTGATACGTTCAAATAATAATTATTAAACAATAATATATAAACAATGTCTGTTCAAATTATGCTACATTAGTTTCAAAACTGCGGCCTTCTGCGCCAATGTCGAAAAGCATAACCATTTGGACAATGATGCTTGCCTTTTTTATATATACTTAATAATTCATATGAGATAATTTATAATAAATAACTAGTGCTCTCCTAAGGATTACTCATTTTTCTAAAAATAATTAATAATGAATAATTCATAGCTAATAACTTAATGTCAATGATTAATATATTTAGAATTAACGTTTCATTATAGTGATTTACAGATGGTTATAAGTAATAATTTTTGTTTAATAACTAATAATCTCTAACAATTGCCGCCTACTAAATTTTAATTACCGCCTCATCATGCCGCGCAATTTTTGTCAATTTCATTTGTTCTGCCTAAATCTTCATTTTCCACCGTAAGCAACCCTAAACCACAAAATCGTTCATTATCATTTGACCAAAGTACCGCTAACCCTAAATCCCAAATTGGAAATCATTTTGCCTCGTCTTCCCCTTTTCGTCAATTTTATCTCCCGTTGTCCCTTTGCTCCCCGAAGACATGGCCCAGTCCATGCTCTTCCTTGCCAGCGACGACTCCAGCTACGTCAGCGCTCTCAATCTGACTGTTGATGGAGGCTTTACCTTCGTCAAGGACTGCTTTCAGGCTTTCGACTAAGTTGCTCTTTCTTTCCTGTTTGCGATTTTATTATTGTATGTAATTAGTTAGCCATTTCTAAACCTTCATCGTTCAACTTTCGCAATGGCCAAAATCAAGGTCCACGAGCTCCGTACCAAGTCAAAGGACGATCTTCCAACGCTGCTTTGCTGTTCGTTTTTGGAGTAGGTATCATATCAATTCATCGGCAATCATGTATTCATTTTTGCCTTTCTATTGCAAGTTAATTCTACATAGGTACCACCAAGTCCTGCATCTGTTTCTAGCAGTTCTGTTGGTGAATTTTGTAAACCTGGTGTTCCAAGTCCTGTATCGCCACTTCAAGCAAATTATATTGAATTCCATTCTGATGCCAAAAATCATGCAGAAAACCCTTCAATCCGGACTGGTAAAAAAATATTAAAATTTATACACTTCATTCCCATTTCTATAGCAACATGGTATAAACTTTTAAATCTTTACTGTATCATTTTTAGCACCTGACCAATTCGAACAAAGTGAAATTGAAGTCGAACAGAAAGAAGAAATGTTTTTCATCGATGAGTCATATGGAGAAGAATCACATGAACAAGCCTACGTAGGAAATATCCTTGTCATGTATGGACTAATTGAAGTTGAAGTCTTTGATAATTCTTTACTAAATTGGGATGCAATGAAAAGGCTAATACCTAACAGAGTTTATACACAAGTTGAAGAAGCTTCTTCATAAGAATTCGATACTTGTGTAAGTCACAAATTGTTATTTGATTTGATTAATGATGCATTGCCGAAGGTGATATAGCCAAGTACAAACTCAATGCTTAAGCAATGGCTTTTAGGTCCTAACAAATTACCAGTCAGAAAGAAGTTGATGAATGGTTTATGGTTGTATGTGCAAATGTTTATGGTTGTTTGCCCTAGAAAACTTTATCATCTCATCAGGTAATGACATGTTAGAGCTGTTTCAGTATTATATGTTGATGTAACATTTTTAGTATTTTCTATTGCAGAGTTTCTTTGGTCTGCTCTCCTTTCTAGACATTGTATGTCAGTTTCAGGTATGAATATTTTTTTCGACATGTTAGAGGCTCGGTTTTAGGAAACTGAAACTTTGGGTCTAAAACGGAGAGGTAGTGTCGTGGTCATGTTGGTTGATGAAGTCACATAGTGATTGAAAGAAACATGCGGTTTGAAGTGGCAAGTATGGCACACTATCAACTCAGCTTAGTTTAAATTGAAACCATATGCAGTTTGAAAACGTACTAATGCCACCCACTGAAAACTACTGGTGTTGGTATTGCATTAACTCAGCTCAGTTCAAATTTTATATATGTAGACTCACATTTAAGGTTCTTATGTCTAATTTAAAGCATACTTGTTTCTTTTCCCGTTTGATCATGTTTTTGTCACACAAATGATAATTTTTGTATTAATATGTCCTTATTTATATGGTGGGGTGGCTGTTGGCTTGGCTGTGTTAGTGATGTTAGCATGGGTTCTGAATATCGTACACAGTCCATAACTGTAGCTAACATCCATACGCTGTCAACAACCAATCTGGATATCTTTGTGTTATACTACCTAACATACTTCCATTTGCTCACACCTTTAGCATGCAGTTCTTTCTTAATTTATTTGTTGATAAAATCCTGAATTTATCATGACTATTATGAGATATTGTAATTGATTTTTTACTCCAGTTTCTCTTGTGATGATAGAAAAAGTCTAGCAACTAGATTGGAAATCTTAACTTATAGCGAATGTGATGGCAATGCTTAAGGGTCATGATAAAGTCCCGCGTTCGCCTTCGGTTTCGCATTTGCTTGCGACTTCATCGTCATCATCTTCGTAAGTTGGTTGGGTATGTTAGTTAGACTTATTTTGGTGTAAATATGGCGTTATGTGGGTTTAATATGGTTATAGATGATATGTGTTTGTATTTGGGATAATGTTAACACCAACTGAATAGTTTTGTTGATCATAATTCAGCTTGGTGTATAAATTGATGAAGGATTATGGATGTTGTGGTTTTTTTGTATGTGATTATGAATGTTCTTTTTAGTTCTAAATTAATATTGTTGGATAATTTATCTTTGTTTTTATTAATATGTTATTTATTTCGATGTTCATAGTTGAATGATGTTTGTTGTATATATATTTATGTGTGTGTGTGTATTCATGTGTGTGTGTGTGTGTGTGTATATATATATATATAGGCAGATCAGAATGGGAATAGCGACGGATTACCAACAAAAAATATGAGGTTAAATTTACCCCAATTCAATTTTCGTCGCTAATCCCTTGGCAATTAGTAAGGGTTTACCAACATCTTTTATAAATGATAATTTATTATAAATTAATTATTTGTCGGTATATAGTCGGAAAATAAATTAAAATTAAATTATATTTTTATTAAATAAATGGTAAAATGACGGAAAACTGTCGGAAAACTCATGCTAAAGTCCGTCGCAAAATCTGACACAATTACTGTCATGGTTTTTACCGACCACCATGTTATGCAGGAAATCCATCGCTAAAGCCAATACAGCGACGGATTAGAAGCGGATTTTGCCGCTGCTATTTGCAGTTTTTCTTGTAGTGAAAGGAAATTATATTCCACATTTGTATGTTTTCACTTTTTAACTTGATATAATTTCATAGGGACAAGTTTGTATAAGGAGAAACACATGTTATGTCCATACTTATAGAGAAGTGAAATAAAGTCACTTTATCAAGATATTTGAACCGGTTTTTGTTAATGCTTAAATTGGCACTAACACCCCCAAGGTGTAATTATACACTTCACAAGCAATTTAGATCTAAAAAGTGGTAGCCACAAACACAAAAAAGCAAGTAAAGACAGAGATTTATAGTGGTTCGGCCTAGAATTGGCCTACGACCACTTTGATGAGAATTCTCATTATCACCATCAAAGTTACGAGGTACATGAGTTCAACTACTTTACACATTTTCTCTCTTTTTACAATAATCTTTTATACTTCTTCTCTCTTCACTTATGATTCACTCAAATTAACCAAGGAAATGATGAGATTTCTTAGATTGCGATAGTTGCAGGAGTAGATCTTCAGGAATTTGAGCACTTAGATGATTTTAGCCAATCCATGGTGGTTGAGATGTTGAATTTAAGCTTGAAAGAGGATTAGTGGAGGTGTGGATAAGTTAGAAGAGTTTAGAAATCAGTTTGGCAACAACACGCCATGGAGAGAAAATTCGGTCCCTTTAATGGTGGAAGTGAGGGGGTATTTATAGGAGTGGCAACGAGGTGGAGAGGTCTGAAAATGTGATGTGCAATCTACTAGGTCGTTGGAACGACATAGCATTGAGTCGGTTACGGCCTGACTTGTGTCGTGAGCCCCAAGCAATGGTCCTGGATGAAAGTCGTCACTAAGTCGTGTGAACGCCTTGCCTGCTTCCTCTCCAAGAAATGGCCTGACTAGGTCGTACGACCATATAAGAACGACCCGCTCCATGTACATGAGATGACGACCTACCAACTTCCTTAGGTCCTGGGATGACCTACTTGTTGAGCATGGGAGAACAATCCAAGGCCGTAACAGTCTGCTTCAAAATGACCTGATGGAGACGACCTAAAGGTAGCGACCTGGTTGACTTAGTAAGGTAACGACCTAGTTGACTTAGTGAGGTAACGACCCCGATGGGAAGAATGACCTAAGAATTTAACGACCTATCACTAGTCTTTTCGAGCCATATTTTTATGGGTTAACATTTTCCCCTCGAAGCTCATATTATTGAAATAATATGGACTTCGAAACACATGAAGCTATGCTTTCTTAGGTGCTAGGTCGTTGCTTTTTCCCCCAAAGAAACTCTTCAACACATCTATCACTAGGTCGTTATCATCACCAGACCATTCAGCTTTAGATTGGATCGGGCTTGGCGAACTCGCACCTTTCATGTAACAACCCGAATTTTTAACAACGTGTTAAATCAAGAATCAAGGCAGAATTAAAATATAAAATCTGAATCAGGAGAAACGGGCTGTGCCATTGCGTTCGTCTCGGAAAAATACGCGAAATAGAGTCCGAAATTTCGTAAATTGGAGTCCGTATGACCCACTTAAGGCTCAACGAAGTTTCACGAAAACTCAAACCCGAAAACAGATTTGAATACAGCCCAAAAGGAGAAGGCGGGAAAATTCCCGCCAGACACACAGGGTGTCGACCCCTGGGTCGACCCCCCCTCCAGGGGGTCGACATGGGTGTCGACTCGTGGGTCGACCCCTCCCCAGGGGGTCGACATGGGTGTCGACCCCTGGGTCGACCCCCCCTGTAGAACCCCGACCTGGTGCACCTGCTTGTCATGTTGGCTCGGTTTTGGAGGCTTGTGACGATTTTGGATGGCTTGGATTCGATCTAGGGTTAATCCTATGGCCTAAAATGCTCCTAATCTCTATAAAAAGACCCCTAAGCCTACCCTAAACCCTCACAAATCACTCATGCCACGAAGTGCTGCCCAAATGCCAAGTGATCATGGCCTCCATCTCCAATTCCTAGAGACTATGCATTCAAATCGGGTTCAAATCAAAAGGTGCAAGCTTGCTACACCAAATCGAGGCTCGATCAACGTTGCTACGACGGTTTCATGACGGTTCTTCTTCAAAGGAGCCACCTTTCTTCGTCGAGACGATTCATGCTAATTCGCTAAGCCACGCTATGTAAGTTCTAGCTACTTCGAGATGTTAACGGTAGTTTAATGATGACATGGAATAAAATGCGATGTAACATGAGTATGTTAACCTATGTAAACCTAGTTTGCCCCTTTATCATGAACATATGACTTTGGGTTATGTTTTAGCGACTAAACCATGCTATTCATGTTGCATTGGACTTAGTTTGCCATGCAAGATTTGACCTTTACTTGTAGTATGATAGCATGAACACTTAGAGCCACTTTGACTTGTGAAATGGTTGCATAAATTGGACTTTGGGGCTTATGCATGTAAATGAAACCAACCCCCTTATGATATCATGTTTATGTAAGGTCAAATCTCGTTATGACAACATGCATGTTTGTGGCCAAATTTCCTATGATAATATGCAAGTTTGTGGCCAAATCCTTTATGACATTGTGCATGCTTGTGGCCAACCCCTATATGATAGTATGCATGTACAAGGCCAATCCCTTGATGATACCATGCATGTTTGAAGCCAACCCCGTCGTGGCATCGTGCATGTTTTGGGGTAGTTAGACAAACGTGAACGTGACATGAAAAACTTGACTTGAATATGGCACGAAAACTTGACATGGGGTTGCATGAAAATATGACACTCTTGAAACACTCAAACATGAACATGACACGTACGAAAACATGGAACTTGGGGCTAGACACGTATGGGTTGTAAGTGTGATAGGACACTAGACCAAACATGAAAGTGGCCAACTAGAGGTTGGGTTGAGTTTGTAGTATAAATCTACCCGGACCCGCCTGGCTTAACTAGTGGCTACAAACAATAGGACCCAATGTGAGTAGTTGGTCATATGGCACTCAAAACCCGAGGTTAGACTAGGTTGTGGTATAAATCTACCTGGACCCGCCCGGCTTAACTAGTAACCACAACAAAGTCTAATGTGAGAGGTTGGGGTGCGTTAATCTAATTAATGCCACGTGAAAAGGTTAAGTAATTTTGACTAATGACACTTAACCGATATGACACGAATGGGTAGGTTAAGTGGAACCGGACTTAATTTCTTAATGACACTTAACCATACAAGACAATTAGGGGATGGGGTTAAGTAATTTACACCTAACTAATCCGACTTGGTAATTAGATGGGGTTAAGTAATCCACACTTAACTAATCTAAACACGGTAAATTCAATGAGGTTAAGTAATCCATACTTAACTAATCCAACACGGTAATTAGATGGGGTTAAGTAACTTAGACTTAACTAATCTAAAACACAGTAATTAGATGGGGTTAAGTAACCTTCACTTAACTAATCTAAACACGGTAATTCGATGGGGTTAGGTTAAACACTTAACCAATCTAAACTTGGTAATTCAATGTGGTTAAGTAACCAATACTTAACCAACTTAACATGATAATTTAATGAGGTTAAGTAACTTATACTTAATCAATTATACATGATGATTGGATGAGGTTAAGCAACCATACTTAACCCATCTAATATGAGAACTTGATAGGGTTAAGTCACAAGACCGTTTAAATATACTTAACCATTCTAATACGATTAGTGGATGGGGTTAAGTTAACTTATACTTAATCAATCGGACTCGATAATCCGATGAGGTCAAGATAATCTATGCTTAACCAATCTAACACGATAACCTGATAGGGTTAAGATAAATAAGTACTTAACCAAATTGACTTGATGATTGAATAGGGTTAAGTCATGAGCTTCTTGGTATACTTAACCAACTTGTAGGGCTAGGTCTTGGACTTGAATACTTAGCCAATCTTGACATGATTCATAGGCGGGCTAAGCCATGAACTTGAATAACAACACTTAACCCAATAGGCAAAAATCCTAGTAGAGGAACTAGGTAGAAAATCATAGTTAATCAAGGGTAACGGGGAAATGAAGCTAAGTGGTGAACCTTAGTTAAGTATAACTAAGTAATAATTCTTAGCCAATGACATGGGACTAGTTCATGAATAGATGAGTAACCCGGTACGGTAGGTCATCGCTTAAAACACGAGGAGGAGCAAATTATCTGACTCAGATAAAGGCTCCAACGAACTGGGTGACGAAGCGGTAGCTTCGGGGGACGTGAGGGTACTCTTGGTATCCCTCTGTGAGGTGGCAGATGGTCCATGAAACCCGGCCTCACAGGGGTTAAGGTCTGCGATAGAAGACCCAAGAGTATGCCTTGGTTGCTATGCGAGCGACCTAAAGACTGGGATGGATTAGCGTGGAGTTGACGATACTTGATTTTGCCCTGGATAGCACGTCGCCGACTACCTACCATCTTTAGTCAATGGTGACGAACGGAAAGGCAGGGAACCCCCAACAGACCATGTTCTTGCTATCAAGTCATGGGTGAGGTTGGCCCATAGGGAAGTAGGGCTATAGTGGGGCCGGGATGTTGTTCTCATACATGATTTTACTTGGATTGCCTTTCAGTAGTTGAGGGAGGGGTCACGTGGGATCATAGCCCCGGATACAAAAACAGACCTTGATATCTGCATCAGCAGACGACTTAAAGCTCCCGACCGAGTTCCGTATTTCTTGATTTGCCCTGGCATGGAACTCGGATGACACATTGAGGAACATGTGCGTCTAGACATGGAAAACGATTCACGATACACACGCGGGATAAAGGGCGCGGTTGACGGGTGGCATAATGCCTAGTGGTCCTAGGTGGCTTGAACCCAAACCGAGACACAGAAACGTTCATTAGGTAGCATAATCCCTAGTGGTCCTAGGTGGCGTAAATCCTAAGTGAACACGCGATAGTTAATGGTAAGAAAACATAACCAGATCAAGGGTAGCAGTCCAAAATAGCCTCAAGGATAAAACGTTTACATGGAAAAGCCCGTATGGCCTACGGCAAAGGACTGAACTTATACATGGAAAGAAACATACGAGTTGGGAAAACCTACATATGCTATATATTAGATTGACATGGATCATTACATGACATTGGGCAAGGGACATTCATAGTTAACACATGACGCGGGTTGGGATACTAGTACAAGTGGTGTAGAGCAAATATACATGTTAGAACCATGAGAAATATACATGATAGATACCGTGGGATGTTATACATGATAGATACCTTAGGATAGTATACTTGATAGAAACCTGACGATGTGATACCTTGATTTATCTTGACACCGTAGTTTATCATGATATCTTAGTTTACCTTGCTACAGTAGTTCAGCCTGTTACCCTGGTTTAGTTTATCTATCTTGTCGTCATCCTTATGTTTACTTTCAGTTTATGCATGTCATGTTACCTTTACCTGTTTTTATACTGGAAGTAGATAGGACTTACCAGTCTTTATGACTGACCCCGTTTTGTTTCGCCTCTTTGTCTTCCGTTCCCCCCAGGTTTCGGGGAGGAAACACTGTTATCTAGTTCGGACTTTTTCTACTTGAAGGTCATCACGCATGGCTTGGACTTTTCTTGGCTATGGCTACTTTACTGTTTTACTTGGGGAATAATTTATGAAATGGTTTTATGCTTCTTTACTATTGCAAGACAGGTTTTGATGTATTCTGATGTAAAAGGCTTTAGACCTTATTTTATAAGGTAATGAAATTTGTTTTACTTCCGCTGTTTTATATATGTTCTGTCTTGTAATATTTCTGTGCATGTTTACCTCAATAATGCTTCACCAAACCTAGTGCATTCCCTTTGTGAGTGACCCTAGCGGAGGTGGGGTGTTACATTTGGTATCAGAGCAGAAGGTTACCAGACTGGGCAAAAGTTTTTAAAACTTTCTAAAAACTATTTGAAAAACCGTTTACAAAGAAGCATTTTTCAAGAAAAGTTTTTAAAGGCTATTCCCCAAAAGCCATTAGCACTATCCTTTGATTCCTTGATTGAATCTCTTTTTCTTTCTTTCCTCCATCTGTAGTCACAGTAGTTCTAACTGTGACTAATCTTTGTCTAGCCGTGTAGGTGTTTTCCGTACGATGGAGGTGGTTCTCGAGAGACCTGTTGCCGTGGTACAAGGAAGGATAATAAGAGTAAGGATAAAGAACGCGAGCTTAAGGATAAGCAACTTGTTGGTATGGCTTAGTCCATCAAGGGGGACAAGGACAAGATCATCGGAGAATGGTACCGTTTCTGGTAAAGGTTTAGTCGTTCTTTTCTATCATCCCGTCCAGACTTTGTCTTGATCATCGTATCATTTAAGTCTGCTTGGCTAGTTGAGTCTCTGCACCTTAGTACTAGCATGGTAGAAGATCCCACTTTTGTCCCAAAAATCTGGTTGGAGAGTCGGTCCATTTATTCATGACTTGCATGGAATTGAGAGTGTAAATGTCAAGTGTTGATATTAGAAGCAATACTTCTATTGTTGAGCTATGGATGGATTCTAGGGATGAAGTGGTTATCCAGTAAGGGATGCCATTCTCGGTCTTGAAAGGAGGGTAGTTAAACTCTTAACTTGCCTTGGTAATACCCTCGAAGTCTCGTGTAACCTTATGAGTTATGTCATGGTTAGTTACCTAGAATCTCTTGATGCATTTATCGGAAATCTCTGATCCGTTCGAGTAGAATTCGCCGCTAAGGCGGATGGTTCGTTTCGCTTATGCATGAGTTATGGGAATCACCCTAGTAAGTACTCTTGGCAACATGGATTGGCATCGGCAAACGAGATCCAGAATTCCCTAGTGAATTTTGGAGAGCTTGCATGAGTAAGTGGATACGTTTGAGCCAAGTATACTAGGGAAAGGATAAGTGAAAGTGGAATAAGAGGCGATAACGAAATGAGTTCTAACTCATATCTTGGAAATAGGAATCAAGGAGCTACGAAATCATGGAGTTAAAAAGATGGTCAAGGCACCGAGGAATTAAGCTCAAGGAAACGCGACTTAGAAGATGTAAGGCTAGACACGCGCATCATACCTCTTTTTAAAGAGTGTATCCTTGATCCCTGGTTTTTCCTGTAGAGCTTGCTCGCATGTTATCTTTTGGTGCATATCCTCTCGGTCATGTTTCTGTTGCAAACCCCGTAAGGAGTTTGTCTTGTTTATCTTCTCGATCCTGTCTTGGGAACCTTAGGTAGAACCCTATGAATGTAAACATGTATTTGAAACATGTTATGTTTGATATGGTTGCAAATGGTTGCAAGTGGTTGCTCGTGGATGCGCGAATACACACTTGATACTAGATCGACTCAGGCACATTTCACGTTGCATATGCACGAGTATTTATACTTGTTTATGGATGAAATTGAATATGTTATCATGTGGATGTTGCATGTGGATGGATGTTTGTGCACGCATATAGTACTTATATGACTAGGACTATTTGCATACATGTTGGACTCATGGCACTAAACATATTTTGCATTAGAAAGATCATTCAGGCCTGATCATTAGCATTAGCTAAGGAGCATATACACACACGTTTTGCATATGTTCATATGACATTAGAAATCGTCTAAGGACAATGGTTGCATGTGGATGATGTTTTGAGTAGATGGATGATGGATGGTGGGATGCGTTCTTCCTAACTTGGAGATTTCGGGGACGAAATCCTTAAAGGAGGGGAGAATGTAACAACCCGAATTTTTAACAACGTGTTAAATCAAGAATCAAGGCAGAATTAAAATATAAAATCTGAATCAGGAGAAACGGGCTGTGCCATTGCGTTCGTCTCGGAAAAATACGCGAAATAGAGTCCGAAATTTCGTAAATCGGAGTCCGTATGACCCAGTTAAGGCCCAACGAAGTTTCACGAAAATTCAAATCCGAAAACAGATTTGAATACAGCCCAAAAAGAGAAGGCGGGAAAATTCCCGCCAGACACACAGGGTGTCGACCCCCCCTCCAGGGGGTCGACATGGGTGTCGACCCATGGGTCGACCCCTCCCCAGGGGGTCGACATGGGTGTCGACCCCTGGGTCGACCCCCCCTGTAGAACCCCGACCTGGTGCACCTGCTTGTCATGTTGGCTCGGTTTTGGAGGCTTGTGACGATTCTGGATGGCTTGGATTTGATCTAGGGTTAATCCTATGGCCTAAAATGCTCCTAATCTCTATAAAAAGACCCCTAAGCCTACCCTAAACCCTCACAAATCACTCATGCCACGAAGTGCTGCCCAAATGCCAAGTGATCATGGCCTCCATCTCCAATTCCTAGAGACTATGCATTCAAATCGGGTTCAAATCAAAAGGTGCAAGCTTGCTACACCAAATCGAGGCTCGATCAACGTTGCTACGACGGTTTCATGACGGTTCTTCTTCAAAGGAGCCACCTTTCTTCGTCGAGACGATTCATGCTAATTCGCTAAGCCACGCTATGTAAGTTCTAGCTACTTCGAGATGTTAACGGTAGTTTAATGATGACATGGAATAAAATGCGATGTAACATGAGTATGTTAACCTATGTAAACCTAGTTTGCCCCTTTATCATGAACATATGACTTTGGGTTATGTTTTAGCGACTAAACCATGCTATTCATGTTGCATTGGACTTAGTTTGCCATGCAAGATTTGACCTTTACTTGTAGTATGATAGCATGAACACTTAGAGCCACTTTGACTTGTGAAATGGTTGCATAAATTGGACTTTGGGGCTTATGCATGTAAATGAAACCAACCCCCTTATGATATCATGTTTATGTAAGGTCAAATCCCGTTATGACAACATGCATGTTTGTGGCCAAATTTCCTATGATAATATGCAAGTTTGTGGCCAAATCCTTTATGACATTGTGCATGCTTGTGGCCAACCCCTATATGATAGTATGCATGTACAAGGCCAATCCCTTGATGATACCATGCATGTTTGAAGCCAACCCCGTCGTGGCATCGTGCATGTTTTGGGGTAGTTAGACAAACGTGAACGTGACATGAAAAACTTGACTTGAATGTGGCACGAAAACTTGACATGGGGTTGCATGAAAATATGACACTCTTGAAACACTCAAACATGAACATGACACGTACGAAAACATGGAACTTGGGGCTAGACACGTATGGGTTGTAGGTGTGATAGTACACTAGACTAAACATGAAAGTGGCCAACTCGAGGTTGGGTTGAGTTTGTAGCATAAATCTATCCGGACCCGCCCGGCTTAACTAGTGGCTACAAACAATAGGACCCAATGTGAGTAGTTGGTCATATGGCACTCAAAACCCGAGGTTATACTACGTTGTGGTGTAAATCTACCCGGACCCGCCTGGCTTAACTAGTAACCACAACAAAGTCTAATGTGAGAGGTTGGGGTGCATTAATCTAATTAATGCCACGTGAAAAGGTTAAGTAATTTTGACTAATGACACTTAACCGATATGACACGAATGGGTAGGTTAAGTGGAACCGGACTTAATTAATTTCTTAATGACACTCAACCATACAAGACAATTAGGGGATGGGGTTAAGTAATTTACACCTAACTAATCCGACTTGGTAATTAGATGGGGTTAAGTAATCCACACTTAACTAATCTAAACACGGTAAATTCAATGAGGTTAAGTAATCCATACTTAACTAATCCAACACGGTAATTAGATGGGGTTAAGTAACTTAGACTTAACTAATCTAAAACACAGTAATTAGATGGGGTTAAGTAACCTTCACTTAACTAATCTAAACACGGTAATTCGATGGGGTTAGGTTAAACACTTAACCAATCTAAACTTGGTAATTCAATGTGGTTAAGTAACCAATACTTAACCAACTTAACATGATAATTTAATGAGGTTAAGTAACTTATACTTAATCAATTATACATGATGATTGGATGAGGTTAAGCAACCATACTTAACCCATCTAATATGAGAACTTGATAGGGTTAAGTCACAAGACCGTTTAAATATACTTAACCATTCTAATACGATTAGTGGATGGGGTTAAGTTAACTTATACTTAATCAATCCGACTCGATAATCCGATGAGGTCAAGATAATCTATGCTTAACCAATCTAACACGATAACCTGATAGGGTTAAGATAAATAAGTACTTAACCAAATTGACTTGATGATTGAATAGGGTTAAGTCATGAGCTTCTTGGTATACTTAACCAACTTGTAGGGCTAGGTCTTGGACTTGAATACTTAGCCAATCTTGACATGATTCATAGGCGGGCTAAGCCATGAACTTGAATAACAACACTTAACCCAATAGGCAAAAATCCTAGTAGAGGAACTAGGTAGAAAATCATAGTTAATCAAGGGTAACGGGGAAATGAAGCTAAGTGGTGAACCTTAGTTAAGTATAACTAAGTAATAATTCTTAGCCAATGACATGGGACTAGTTCATGAATAAATGAGTAACCCGGTACGGTAGGTCATCGCTTAAAACACGAGGAGGAGCAAATTATCTGACTCAGATAAAGGCTCCAACGAACTGGGTGACGAAGCGGTAGCTTCGGGGGACGTGAGGGTACTCTTGGTATCCCTCTGTGAGGTGGCAGATGGTCCATGAAACCCGGCCTCACAGGGGTTAAGGTCTGCGATAGAAGAGCCAAGAGTATGCCTTGGTTGCTATGCGAGCGACCTAAAGGCTGGGATGGATTAGCGTGGAGTCGACGATACTTGATTTTTCCCTCGATAGCACGTCGCCGACTACCTACCATCTTTAGTCAATCGTGTACGAACGGAAAGGCAGGGAACCCCCAACAGACCATGTTCTTGCTATCAAGTCATGGGTGAGGTTGGCCCATAGGGAAATGGGGCTATAGTGGGGTCGGGATGTGGTTCTCATACATGATTTTACTTGGATTGCCTTTCAGTAGTTAAGGGAGGGGTCACGTGGGACCATAGCCCCGGATACAAAAACAGACCTTGATATCTGCATCAGCAGACGACTTAAAGCTCCCGACCGAGTTCCGTATTTCTTGATTTGCCCTGGCACGGAACTCGGATGGCACATTGAGGAACATGTGCGTCTAGACATGGAAAACGATTCACGATACACACGCGGGATAAAGGGCGCGGTTGACGGGTGGCATAATCCCTAGTGGTCCTAGGTGGCTTGAACCCAAACCGAGACACGGAAACGTTCATTAGGTAGCATAATCCCTAGTGGTCCTAGGTGGCGTAAATCCTAAGTGAACACGCGATAGTTCATGGTAAGAAAACATAACCAGATCAAGGGTAGCAGTCCAAAATAGCCTCAAGGATAAAACGTTTACATGGAAAAGCCCGTATGGCCTACGGCAAAGGACTGAACTTATACATGGAAAGAAACATACGAGTTGGGAAAACCTACATATGCTATATATTAGGTTGACATGGACCATTACATGACATTGGGCAAGGGACATTCATAGTTAGCACATGACGCGGGTTGGGATACTAGTACAAGAGGTGCAGAGCAAATATACATGTTAGAACCATGAGAAATATACATGATAGATACCGTGGGATGTTATACAGGATAGATACCTTGGGATAGTATACTTGATAGAAACCTGACGATGTGATACCTTGATTTATCTTGACACCGTAGTTTATCATGATATCTTAGTTTACCTTGCTACAGTAGTTCAGCCTGTTACCCTGGTTTAGTTTATCTATCTTGTCGTCATCCTTATGTTTACTTTCAGTTTATGCATGTCATGTTACCTTTACCTGTTTTTATACTGGAAGTAGATAGGACTTACCAGTCTTTATGACTGACCCCGTTTTGTTTCGCCTCTTTGTCTTCCGTTCCCCCCAGGTTTCAGGGAGGAATCACTGTTATCTAGTTCAGACTTCTTCTACTTGAAGGTCATCACGCATGGCTTGGACTTTTCTTGGCTATGGCTACTTTACTGTTTTACTTGGGGAATAATTTATGAAATGGTTTTATGCTTCTTTACTATTGCAAGACAGGTTTTGATGTATTCTGATGTAAAAGGCTTTAGACCTTATTTTATAAGGTAATGAAATTTGTTTTACTTCCGCTGTTTTATATATGTTTTGTCTTGTAATATTTCTGTGCATGTTTACCTCAATAATGCTTCACCAAACCTAGTGCATTCCCTTTGTGAGTGACCCTAGCGGAGGTGGGGTGTTACATTTCACATGCCATTATATTACTTCTAGGTCGTATGTCTCTTCATATCGCCTTCTTCAGTAGATGGAGCTTCGTTAATGGTGGACTGTCTTTGAGAGAACATCATAACTCCAACCAATCCTGCTTTCAATCAAAATTGCATCATCACCACTTGTTAGAGACATAATCATATACAAATCTGATCATTTTTGCTCAACACAGTCGAATCGATTCAATTCGAGGGCGATTCTTTCAGACCCGAAGTGATCTACGATCGTCGGATTTTTGGAAGCTTTTATCACTGGGCTCATTCACCTGAACTGGGCTCGTTCACCTGAACCCTACATAGTTCACTGTGAGTATTAATTTATCTTCAATTTCCTTGTTGAATCAATTTTGGGAAACTAGGGTTTGGATGGAATCGATGATTTGCATGATAAAGTTGGGGCTTTAGCTTCACTTCTGCTTTAACAACTTCATACTCATGGTTTAAACCTTGACTGTATCGTGGACCGGATTTTGAATGTTAGTAATACGATTTTTATGTTGGATATTTGGTCGAAATTGTTGAAAGTCTATGTGTTTAAATTAAGTCATGTTCCTTGTATTGTATAACATGTCAATGTCGTACTGGTTTTATAACATTTATATGAATTTCAATTCGAAACCCATATGTGAAACCTTGTAAAACCAGCAGTTTATACTTGATTGAGACAATTTATGTTCATTGTTAATGCTTGAGCTTTTGGTTAACCATGATTGTAATGATTTTCATATTGATTACCTTGTTGATGATACTCACATTTGTTTGAATCAACACATAACATTTTAGAGATTGCAGACGATCACTCAGTAGCTTTAAGTTTTAGGTCAAAATCCATGTAAAGCCTCTAGGTCGTTCAGATGACTCAGGTCATTAGATCATGGAGCGATCTAAGATTTCATTCAGTTGCATAAACCAAGCTCTTAGGTCGTTGAACCGACCTAAGCCCCTAGGTCGTTGAAGTGACCTAAGACTTCTAGGTCCTTGGAGAAACCAAAGTCTCTAGGTCGTCGAAGTGACCTAAGTCTTCTATGTAGTTGGAGCGATCTAAGTCTCTTTAAACTAGTAAACAGCTTGTGACCCTAGATCATGCGAACGACCTATGCCTTTTGACCCTAGATCATGCCAGCGGCTTAAATTCTTCGGTTTAGTTAGAGCTTTAGAATTCAGGCCGTTGAATGCTTTGGATGTTGAGTTGTTACACGACCTAAACATTGGATCGGCCACCGACCTAGATATTGATCCCTTGAGTGACCTGGATACTAGGTCGTGGAGTGACCTAGCTATCAAATCGTTGAGTGACTTACGATCTAGGGCTTAGAGCAATAGAGCATTGTGATGACCCAAGCTTTTTAAGTCGTTGGACGACTTGTTGCGTTGGACCGTTAAACGACCTATGTTGTTATCTGATCCATGACCTAAGTGCCTTGCGACCTGAATCTTGAAGCACTGTAACAACCCTAACCCTTTAGATTGTTGCGCGACCTACTATGTTAGATTGTGAAGGGATTTTCTTAGTTATGTCGTCGAGCGACCTGCTTCCTTAGGTCATTGAATGACCTAGCCTTTGATACTTGAACTTTTTTCTTTTGAAACTTGTTGACTTAAGCACTTTAGATTTTGAACACTCCACAATTATGTTTTGAGAATTACATGTTCATTGCTCTGTTTCCTGCTTTACAACAAGTACTTGCATGTTTTGGACTTACACATCGCTATCGATTTCCCATGTCGACAATGAATTAGGTAATAAATCATACCACAATGTATTTCAAGACTTGAGCTAAGTGATGTATCTATACAAGATTATTTTGTTTAACAGTTTATAACCTATCGACCTTTGCCTGCATACACATGACACTTTAGTTTAATTTAGTAGCGGCGCTTGAGATCGACTGATCGACATAAGCCGAGTTTGTGGATTACAAGCCTCGCTTTTATATAACTTGTACGATTTTGCGCTTTACTTTTAGGAAATGTGTACCTGTGATATGTTTATAAATACGACCGTTTGTGTAGGATGACCACTAGACAACATGCTCGCCTACAGACTAAAGGGACATCTTCTTCTACATAAATTAATGTTTCTACATCTTCGCTTGGGGCTACAACAGTTGCGGCTCCCGGACCTATACTTGATCAACCATTCCTTGATCTTCATCCTCTCATTGCCCCACCATCAGAAATGCACTCAACCACAATTAATTTACAAACTTATATGTAGTTAGCACGGTATTCCTGAGACAAATGCAACATTACCGGAGGAGAATGTATTCGCTGATCAGTCGTCGAGTGGGTATGTGGCTGTTAACCGGCAGATGTTGATGGGCAGTGGTGTTCCCCCTTTCAATCCTTTTCTAGAGAGAATCATGAATCATATGACTGTCTCTCCTTTTCAACTCCATCCAAATGGTTACATCATTTTATTAGAACTTTACATGCTTTTTATGCAAGTGGAGGACCGCGAGCGTATGTTTCAGGAGATCTATTACTTATGCTCATTTAAAAGGAGGAAGGACACCCCGTCTATCATTCACATTGAAGGTGCACGAAACCGGAAGCTCATACAGGATTTGCTGGAGAGTGCCTCAGGATTCTTGACTTAATTTTTCTTTGTTCGCTATCCCGAGACTTTTCATGGGAACTGGACGGAAGGAGGTGAGCATATTTGTACATATCCCTCCTCATTTAATTCCCGTTAAATTTCGATTACTGAAACTTCATTTCTTGATTACAGTCGTTCCAGCTCCGATTAAGGACAATAAAGATTCTGCCCTGCTCAAGGTTGTTTACGAAGCTTTAAAAGCTATTGGTAAAGTAGACAGAGGTAGAAAATTCTTAATAAAAGAAGAATTTCTTGAAAATATGGATTGCTCCACCATTCAAGGAAAATATCCTTCCAAAGGGGCACCTTCTACGCCTTAGTCTATGCCTACAGCATTAGATGTTGGTGCTTCTGGAGGTGATGGTGCATCGCAAAGTCAAGCCATTGAATCCTTCCTCAAGAGATGCTCAGACCCCGTCAGTGGTAGCACAACACCCTCTAAGTCTCAATTGCCTTCGATTGAAGAAGAAGAATTTACACACCATGAAGGCAAAGGTCTTATGAAGGAAACTGAGCAGATCGACGAGGGTGAGACCACTCCAGGAGATGATTTAAACATTGAGAAAGTTATTAAGGATCCCGTTATTTCATACACCCATGAGAAGAGTTCCACGGATATTTTCAGGACTTTGTGTAATCTCAGCACTGCGAAAGACCTTCCAAGTGAGACTGTGACTTCGGAGCTTGCAACCAGAGTTACAAAAGTGGCCACTGAGATGGCTTTGACTCGAACCCCTCCACTGCGGAGAACATTTTCTGATATAGTGCCTGCGTTAGCTTCCTCACCAAAGGGCGGTTGGTTATTAGATGCGCATTTAAACCACACATCACACGCGCTTTAAGCTTTTATCGCTTTTACACGTACCTTATACTTTGCTCCGGTACTTTTTGATCTTGTACTGAAATCCTACTTTTCCTTATTCCAGGTTCAAATATGAATCGCCAATTTATGAAAAGCTTCAAGCATCGAACTGGCTCTTATAACCCAAGGCATATCAAACATTCTCATCATTCACAGTACTCACAATACTCCCAATAATATCAATATTCCCAACACTTGCAATATTCTCATCAGTCCCAGCAAACTCATGGCTATATAGAAACTGATGAACAGAGGAGGTGGAGACATGAGGCTCTAGATAAGAAAGAAAAAGAAGATCGAGATACCGGATCTTATGGCGATCATGATCTGTATGATCAGAGCAAACGTGAAGAAGATGAAAGCCGAAAGAAGAAGAGAGAGAGAGGGATGAACAGGGTAGAAATTATATGAATGATGATCCTAACAAGCGCCCCCGATTAGATAAATTTCCCGCCCCTGCTATTCAAACTACTTCTGGCTATCTTCCCCTTGCCACACCGTCCATTACTCCTCCTCCTGCCGATATTCAGAAGATCATACATAGGCCCCGCTATGAACTTGAACCAGCACATTCCGCACTTGTTGAACGATTCAAGAATTGGTGTATGAAAGGAGCGTTCATCGATTTGGACATATACCCGTCTGACAGGAAATACATACATAAAGAGCTTGATGCCTTGAAAGGCAATATCAATAAGCAGATGGATATTGTCAAAAGTCAGCTCGAGAAGCAGCTAGACGCAATTAGGGGTCAAGCTGGTAAACAACTATCTCTATGGTACAAGCTAGATGATGATCTTCAGAGACTTAACAGGAGTAACCTCGATCAAATCGCTACATTGGAGAATGACAATGTTAAGTGGGCCAAGGTTCTTGAGTCTCGGGATGCTAACATTGCAACTCTTACACAGAGGAACACAGAGCTAGAGAAGCTAGAGGCCGAGAATCAAAGGTTCAGAGAAGAGCTCGCTGTCTCTAGATTAGGAGAAACTACGTTGATAATGCAAGTTAAAGATGCTCAATCTGCTCAACAGACTCTTGAAACCCAATTGGCTGTGGAAAAGCAAGCTTCCGCAACTTATCGACTGGAAAATGCTAGTCTTCACGAGAAGAATATTTCTCAGACATTGGTGATTTTTGTGCTGAATGTTAAGGCATAAATTTTTGAGCAAGAGAGAGACCAAGCTCTAGCCGGCAAAGCGGCTGCTAAAAAAGCATTCACTGATGCTGGGATTGACACTAATGCTACTTAATTCAGATTCTATGTTTTTAGCATTATGGGCTGAGGGAGCTTGCACTACTTAGGACCTGATTTTCCAGTGATTTTGACCCTAGTTTGGGAATAGGTACTTGCGCAGGTTGAAGGTATTTATGACGAGGAATACCTCTTATAGAATCTTTTGGATGAGGAATCCCGTACAGCTTTGGCCAAGGGGAAGAAAAAGCTTATGAGAGAGCGAGGATTATTAGGTGATGAAGCTGAATCCTCTAGGGAGGAAGCCCTGGACGTAGCTGCTATCGATGCCCCTACTGATTCCATTAACATTGAGGTTTCCAATTCTCAAATTCAACCGTGTCTGTAACACCCCACGTCCATTAATGTCACTCACTAAGGGAATGCATTAACTTTCATGGAGTATTATAAGAGTATAGAACAGAATATCACAAGACAAATATATAAAATAGTACTTAAGAAAATTCAAAATTTATTCATTGCAGCAGAATAGCAAAACATGTTTGGTTACAACATCAAAACCACATACTAGAGTCAAGTACATAAATATCCATCTTGAACAAACTTATTATCAGAGTACATAAAAGTAAAATCATAATCCCACTCCAAATAGCCATAATGGAAAAGAGATAAAGCTGAGCATTAGTCTCAACAGTTCCAAGTACTTCAAGAAGAAAGAAATCCAAGTCAAGCTCCACTAGTCCCACCCTGGGCACCTGGGGGGGGGGAGGAAAGAAAAGAGACGAAACAAAACAGTCAAACATAAAGTCTGGCGAGTCTAGTGACTTTAACCATATAATTAGTAAAGTAACAGGATATGACATAAACTGGATATAAAAAATGACTGTAACATAAGCAAGTATGACAAGGTGAACAAGATGAACATGATATAACGTTGATTGCGCTTCTAATCACTATAAGATAATTCCTACACTGCACCAATGCTAATTACACCGCACCATTACTAGTCCCATACTGAAAGTTGATCCCTCTTACTAATCATAATAATAATAATGGTAGTTTCGTGTACTCTTAGCTGCTGTCATAGGTGCCGCCTGCTCCAATCTCCACAAGTTGTACCCACGACCCTCCCCTATTTGATCGGCTCCCTAACTCATAGATACCCGTGCTGGTCCTACAGTAGGGTGTATCACTCCCTAAAGTGGCAACCCGATACTACTAAAAATGCACGGCTTATACCTACACGATGCAATAACGTCTTACCTACCAGCCTGGATCCATGCACACATATGACTCCGTTGGACTTGCATTGCCACCACTAACTCTTTTTTGACCTCTTACAATCAAACCCAGTAAGCGTGTCCCGTCCTCGACCTAGTTCGAGCTCACATAGATACAGAATGGGTTACTGGTTGAAAAGGGTCCACACACTTGACACAAGCTTCCCTCCTAAGCTTGGTCCCCACTAGGAATTCCCACTTAACCCCTTCTTATTCCCATGTCTTCTTACATGTTTCAGCATGGTTAAGTTCTTCAAATTATATTTCACATGTCACCTATGTCACCCACTTAACCCCCATGTCTTACTACATGTCTTATCTTTGTTAAGTGTTTATTAATTCGTTATAACTGTAATCTTGCAAGACCTTCCACATTATATTGCCGTCTTGCTGTTGCGGGATATGCCGGGCGGTTCTGGGCAGTCTTATACCGCAATCCGAATCTAACCTCGTGTCTTTGCATTATTACGTATCTAATTTCTGCCTTTGACCTCTCACATTAGATTACAAAATTGTGGTTGCTGGATGTGCCGGGTGGTTCCGGCCAGTCTTAAACCGCATTTCGAATCTAACCTCAGTTTTAGGCGTTCATTATCACTTTCTCAATTCATGTCCCCAATTTCAAATCTTGGATTATAATATATACCCATAATTTCCAATCTAAATTATGTTCATCATTTTAATCAAAATTTATGTCCATAATCTCATGTAAACAAATTGTACCAATTCATGCCCAAAATCAATTACATGATTTCAAGTCTTTTTATGCCCAACTGCATATTATACAATAATTTCCCTAAACTTCTCCCACAACGTTCCCACGTCATTCGTATGTATAATAATATGTTAGGCTCACTGTTACCCTAATCTCGTAAAAAGGAAAAGAAGAGAAGAGGGGAAGAGAACCATGACATCAAAACTGGCATAAAAATAAGCATAAGAAGTATGAACTAGCATAGAACAACAAAATAGATCTAATTAGGCATATGAACTGGCATAGAGCAACAAAATAGATCTAATTAGCATATGGAACATACACTGACATAGGATAATAAGATAGATCCAATTAGCATTCGGAACGTAAACTGGCTTAGAACAATAAGATAGATCCAATAAGGCATATGGAATATGAACTTCACGTATGAATCTAAAAGATAAGAATTCACCAAACATGATATGATTCATCTTACTGGCATGTTCATATAGTCCAATTCACAAACTTATCACAGTTACTTTTAATTAATTATAAGTGAAAGTAACGTGGACTCACAGTGGTAGAAGAGAAAATAGATCTGAATTTGATTAGCTAAACCGTTGTTGTAGAATTTGATTCTTATCTTCCAATATGAATACTCTATTCTGATTTGCTTTAGTGAAGGCTAGGTTAATTTAGTTTTGAGCAGCATGGAGGCGCCATGGATTTATTAATGAAATTAGGGTTAGGTCTAGGTGTGTTTATATAGGTGTATTAGGTGAATTAGGGCCTTTAGATTAGGTTAGGATCCATCTAAACCATCCAAACCAGAAAAACACATCACCCAGCCAATCAGGGAACGCCACATAAGCCCTAATTCTCCAAAATTCGTCACTGCCCAGATCTGGCCAATGGGGTCGACCACTACAGGGGTGTGTCGACACCTATGTCGATACCCCTATAGGGGGGTCGACACCCTAGAGCGGGATAATTCCCGCCCATCCCGCTTCTTGCTGATTTGAATTTCGAATTTGATTTTAATTATTATTTTAATTCTGGTTTTAAACTGAAATCTTCTAAGCTCCATAACTTCTTCATACTGTATCCATTTTACGCAAACTCGGACTCTATCTCAAGCAGAATTCCGAGACGAACGCAATGGCGCAACCCGTTTCTCTTAATTCTTCTTATAAAAATTAAGTATTCTTCAATTTGTCAATTTTAATATTATAAAATTATGGGGTGTTATATTCTCCCCTCCTTAAAGGATTTCGTCCCTGAAATCCCCAAGTTAAGAAGAATGTATCCTACCATCCGATCATCCATCTACTCATACATCATCCACCAGCATCCATTGTCCTTAAAAGATTTCTATTGCTATATGAAAATATGCAAAAGTGTGTGTATATGTTCCTTATCTAATGCAAAGATCAGGCGGTCTACTGATTCAGTTGACCTCCTTAATGCGAATTATGTCAGTGCCATGAGTCCAACATGTATGCAATTATTCTTAATGCACTTTATAACTTCTATATAAGTGCACAATCATTCACTCAAATGCAACATCCACATGATAACACATCAAATTTTCAATCAATAAAATAATATATGCAATATGCAATATGAAAGTGATTGAGCCGATCTTAGTGCCTAAAGTATGTGTAAATGCATCCACGAGAAACCACTAGCAACCACTTGCATCCACTAAACATAACATGTTTCAAACACATGTTTACAACCATAAGATTTTCTACCTAAAGATCGAAGACATAATCGAGAGGATACGCTAAACGATAGAACAAGTATAAACAAAGCGGTAGAAAAAAGGAGAAGTTAAGAACATACCCTCAAAAAGGAAAGGGTACGATGCGCGTATCTTATCTTCCGTTTCCCACGTTTCATCTCCTTGATCATCTCCCCATTGGAATTTAACCAACTTGACCTCTTGGTTGCATAACTTCTTGACCTCCGATCCAAGTATGCATGTAGGAGCTCGTCTAATCGTGGCAACTCGCTTTACTTCCACTTCTCTAAGCATGCTTGGCTCTACTACTTCTGCAGTATCATGTAAACACTTCCTCAAATGCGACACATGAAACACGTCATGCACACCACTAAGCTTCTCGGGCAACTTTACTCTGTAGGCCATTTGTCAAATTCGCTCCGTAATGGGGAATGGCCTTAAGAACCTTGGTGCAAATTTCCCTATAGCTCCAAAGCGAACTACATTCCTCAATGGTGATACTTTAATAAAGACCATGTCTCCAACATCGAACTCAAGATCGGTCCTTCTCTTATCAGCATATGACTTTTGCCTGTCCTGTGCCGTCTTCATGCGTCTTTGAATCAAGTCTATCTTCTCTGAAGTTTCCCTAATCATCTCGGGCCCAAGAAAAATCTTATCTGTAGATTCCCACCAACAAGTAGGTGATCGGCAAGGTCGTCCATATAGAGCTTCAAAAGGTGCCATTCCAATACTAGTCTGATAGCTATTGTTGTAGGTGAACTCTACTAATGGAAGATGTTCCTCCCATGTTCCTCCAATGTCCAAGATGCATAACCTCAAAAGATCTTCTAGAATTCGATTCACTCTTTCGGTTTAGCCGTCCGTCTTAGGGTGATAAGCGGTGCTCAAACACAATTGCGCTCCTATCGCCTCTTGCAAGCTCTTCCAAAACTCACTAGTGAAAATGGGGTCTCGATCGCTCACAGTACTAGAAGGTATGCCATGTAGACGAACTATCTCTCGGAGATAAACAGATGCTAACCATGCCGCTGTCCTTTTACTTTTGATGGGAATGAAATGAGCACTCTTGGTAAGTCTATCCACTAATACCCAAGTTCCCGTATTACCCTTCCTTGACCTCGGCAACCCGTCAACGAAATCCATGGAAACATTTTCCCATTTCCACCGTGGAACCTCTAAAGGGTGAAGTAAACCACCAGGCTTCTTTTGCTCAGCCTTGACTTGCTGGAACACTAAGCATCTAGAAACGAACTCAGCCACATCCTTCTTCATTCCGGCCCAAAAGAAAACTCGCTTCATGTCCCTATACATCTTGTCACCACCGGGATGTATGGTCATCTTAGAACGATGTGCCTCTTCAAGGATTTTCCTTCTTAAACTATCATCTCGTGATACGCAAAGTCTTCCATCCCTACGCAGTCAACCTTTCTCATCTATAGTATACCTACTAAGATGGCTCGAAGACTCCCCTCTGATGAGCTGGTCTATTATCTCTATCAACTGTGGGTCATCTCGCTGTGCTGCACCTATCTGTCCCAAAAGTGTAGGTCGTACCTCTAACGATGCCAACAAATCGGGTACATAATCAATAGAGGGTCTAAAGTCAAAGGTAGAGATATACTCTAAGCTTTGCCACTCGACAAACAAAGGACTCAAAGTCAACTTCTTTCTACTCAAGGAATCCGCTACAACGTTACCCTTGCCAGGGGTATATGCAATCTCAAAATCGTAGGATGCTAAGAACTCCATCCACCTCTGTTGCCTTAAGTTTAGATCTTTTTGAGAGAACAAGTATTTAAGCGACTTATGGTCTGTATACAACTCAAACCTCTCACCAAGCAAGTAATGGCGCCAAGACTTAAGTGCAAAGACTATGGCAGCTAACTCCAAGTCGTGGGTAGGGTAATTCTTCTCATGGACCTTCAACTGTCTTCCACCATACCATATCACCCTTCCCTCTTGCATCAAAACTGCGCCAAGACCTGTCCCGTAAGCATCAGTATTCACTCTGAACGGTTTACTCCCATCCTAAAACTAGAGCTGTCGTTAATGCCCTCTTCAAACGTTGGGAAGCATCGTCACAGTCAACATCCCAAGAAAAGGTCAAATTCTTTTTCGTCAACCGTGTAAGTGGGCTGATATCTTAGCGAAGTCCTTGATGAACTTTCTGTAATAGCCCGCTAAACCAAGAAAACTTCTTACTTCTGTTGCATTCTTAGGAATCTTCCAATCTTGGATTGCCACTACCTTCGCGGGATCCACAGCTATCCCTTCCTTAGAGACCACGTGCCCTAAGAACCTCACTTCCTTCCTCCAAAAATGACATTTGGAGAACTTAGCTTTGAGTTGATGTGCTCGAAGGGTCTATAATACTTCCCTAAGATGTAGGGCATGCTCTTCCTAGCTTCTAGAAAATATCAAAATATCATCCACAAATACCACCACAAACTTGTTTAGAAACTCCCTAAACACCCTACTCATCAAGTCTACGAAATATGCGGGTGCATTCGTCAAACCAAAAGGCATGACGAGCCACTCGAAGAAACCGTCGGGAGTCCTAAAAGCAGTCTTATGTATACTATTCTCAGCTACTCTCAACTGATGAAATCCTGTAGCTAAGTCCAACTGCGAGAAAACTGAAGCACCAACCAACTGATCGAACAGATCATCTATCCTCGGCAATGGGTGTCTGTTTTTCTTCGTGAGCTTATTCATCTCCCTATAGTCCACGCATAATCTAAGCGAACCATCAGCCTTCGTAGCAAAAACAACTGGAGCACCCCACTCTGAGATACTTCTTCTTATGAACCCTTTCTCAAGCAACTCTTTCACTTGTTTACTCATCTCCCTCCTTTCTCTTGGAGCCATGTGGCGCACCGGCAATGCAACTAGCTTTGCATTGTCCACCAAGTATATACGAAAATCTATCTCGCGTTTTGGAGGTAAGCCCCTAACCTCCTCAAAGACATCTGCATACTCACGGACTACTCGAAAAGATTGCAAATCATCAATAGATGTGACAAGAGATTCTAGGTAGCTAAGCATAACAGAACCCTTAAGGTCGCATGAGATATCGATAGTATTACCGAAACTAGTCAACAGTCTAACTACCCTCTTTTCACAATCGAGAATGGCACCATACCTGGTTAGCCAATCCATTCCTACAATTAACCCATAGCCCGTGAAGCCAAGCACATAAGCGTTGCATTCGAACTCAACGCCATACACATATATTCTCAAATCCCGACATAACATAAAATGATGAGCCGTACTCCCAATAGGATTTGAGACTACAACGGGATCCATAACTAGACTAGTATTTAAGTGCAGTATTTCAACTAACGAAGCAGATATAAACGAATGTGAAGCGCCAGAATCAAACAAAGTTCGAACATGATGATCAAAAAGGAAAATCAAACTTTCAACATAAATGTTTCTACCTCTCTCTTGCGTAGGTTCCATGAGAGCATGAACCTGCCCTCCAGAAGTAGATCCTGTCCTCTGTCCTTGCCCTTGTCCTTGCCTCCTTGGGCAGTCTTTAATCATATGTCCTGCCTCACCACACTGGAAGCAACGCATCTTCTTCTTCTTCCTACAGTCCTTGCTTAAGTGGCTCAGTGTTCCACAATTAAAGCACCTTTTCTTCCCTTGGCCCTTGTTATCCTTACCACCTTTCTTTTGTTGTTGTTGTGCCTTCTTTGGATCCCCTTTCTTATCCTGTGTCTTATCTACATTAGTACCTTTCTCCTCTTCATGCATCAACACCATGTCAACAAGTTTCTCTAAAGTAGCCGCCATAGGAAGGTGGGACATAGCTAACCCGTGCAATGGTTCATTCAGACCCTTGGCAAATCTCAAGGCCTTCTTATGTGGTGTATTAACTAATTCCATACCAAATCTTGCTAAATGGTTAAACTTGTTAACGTACTCCTTCATAGACAAACTCCCTTGTTTCAAAGCCAAGAACCTCTCCATGTATAAACTCTCCTCCGCTTGTGAAAGAAATTTCAACTCGAACCTTTGTCTAAAATCCATCCACGTCTCCACTGCACGCCCTCCATTAGTTACTTCCCACCAAAATGAGGCTTCGTCCTTCATCAACCAAGCAGCTAGCTGAACCTTCCTTCCATCGTCTGTCTCAAAGATACCAAACCAGTCCTCCACTTCCTTGAGCCAATTTATAGCCTCGACAAACGTCTCAGTCCCATGAAACGGTTTCCCGCCCATCGCACGGAAGTCTTTGCATATCTTCGAAAAAGAGTCTACACGAGGAGGGGGGAGGAGGAGCGTTTGCTGGGCATGCGGCATTAGCCCTTTCCTCCAGATACCTTCTGAACCAGCCTGGTATCTGTACGCCCTCGGGTATTTCGGGTTCCCCAGACATACTGAAAGGAAAAAGGAAGAGATTCAAAACAGAGAATCAAAGGATAGATATATGGCTCTTGGGGATTATGTTTCTCATAATAAACCTTTCTCTTTAAAATACCCTCTTTAAAACATGTTTTTGAAAATACTTCTTTCTAATAATGCTTTTGAAAATGGTTTTCCAAAATCTTTTATCTGTTCTGGTAACCTTCAACTCTGATACCACGTATAACACCCCACGTCCATTAATGTCACTCACTAAGGGAATGCATTAACTTTCATGGAGTATTATAAGAGTATAGAACAGAATATCACAAGACAAATATATAAAATAGTACTTAAGAAAATTCAAAATTTATTCATTGCAGCAGAAAATCAAAACATGTTTGGTTACAACATCAAAACCACATACTAGAGTCAAGTACATAAATATCCATCTTGAACAAACTTATTATCAGAGTGCATAAAAGTAAAATCATAATCCCATTCCAAATAACCATAATGGAAAAGAGAAAAAGCTGAGCATTACTCTCAACACTTCCAAGTACTTCAAGAAGGAAAAAATCCAATTCAAGCTCACTAGTCCCACCCTAAGCACCTAGAGGAGGGGGGGAGGAAAGAAAAGAGGCGAAACAAAACAGGTCAGACATAAAGTCTGGCGAGTCTGGTGACTTTAACCATATAATTAGTAAAGTAACAGGATAAGGACATAAACTGGATATAAGAAATGACTGTAACATAAGCAAGTATGACAAGGTGAACAAGATGAACAGGATATAACGTTGATTGCGTTTCTAATCACTATAAGATAATTCCTACACCGCACCATTACTAGTCCCATACTGAAATTTGATCCCTCTTACTAATCATAATAATAATAATGGTAGTTTCGTGTACTCCTAGTTGCTGTCATGTGTGCCGCCTGCTCCTATCTCCACAAGTTGTACCCACTACCCTCCCCATTTGATTGGCTCCCTAACTCGTAGATACCCGTGCTGGTCCCATAGTAGGGTGTATCACTCCCTAAAGTGGCAACCCGATACTACAAAAAATGCACGGCTTATACCTACACAATGCAACAACGTCTTACCTACCAGCCCGGACCATGCACACACATGACTCCGTTGGACTTGCGTTGCCACTACTAACTCTTTAATGACCTCTTATAATCAAACCCAGTAAGCGTGTCCCGTCCTCGACCTAGTTCGAGCTCACATAGATACAGAATGGGTTACTGGTTGAAAAGGGTCCACACACTTGACAAAAGCTTCCCTCCTAAGCTTGGTCCCCACTAGGAATTCCCACTTAACCCCTTCTTATTCCCATGTCTTCTTACATGTTTCAGCATGGTTAAGTTCTTCAAATTATATTTCACATGTCACCTATGTCACCCACTTAACCCCCATGTCTTACTACATGTCTTATCTTTGTTAAGTGTTTATTAATTCATTATAACCGTAATCTTGCAAGACCTCCCACATTATATTGCCGTCTTGCGGTTGCTGGATATGCCGGGCGGTTCCGGACAGTCTTATACAGCAATCCGAATCTAACCTCGTGTCTTTGCATTATTACGTATCTAATTTCTGCCTTTGACCTCTCACATTAGATTACAAAATTGTGGTTGCTGGATGTGCCGGGTGGTTCCGGGCAGTCTTAAACCGCATTTCGAATCTAACCTCAGTTTTAGGAGTTCATTATCACTTTCTCAATTCATGTCCCCAATTTCAAATCTTGGATTATAATATATACCCATGATTTCCAATCTAAATTATGTTCATCATTTTAATCGAAATTTATGTCCATAATCTCATGTAAACAAATTGTACCAATTCATGCCCCAAATCAATTACATGATTTCAAGTCTTTTTATGCCCAACTGCATATTATTCAATAATTTCCCCAAACTTCTGCCACAACGTTCCCACGTCATTCGTATGTATAATAATATGTTAGGCTCGCAGTTATCCTAATCTCATAAAAATTAAAAGAAGAGAAGAGGGGAAGAGAACCATGACATCAAAACTAGCATAAAAATAAGCATAAGAAGTATGAACTAGCATAGAACAACAAAATAGATCTAATTAGGCATAGGAACTGGCATAGAGCAACAAAATAGATCTAATTAGCATATGGAACATACACCGACATAGGATAAAAAGATAGATCCAATTAGCATTTGGAACATAAACTGGCATAGAACAATAAGATAGATTCAATAAGGCATATGGAACATGAACTTTACGTATGAATCTAAAAGATAAGAATTCACCAAACATGATATGATTCATCTTACTGGCATGTTCATATAGTCCAATTCACAAACTTATCACAGTTACTTTTAATTAATTATAAGTGAAAGTAACGTGGACTCACATTTGTAGAAGAGAAAATAGATCCGAATTCTGTATTCTGAATTTGATTAGCTAAACCGTTGTTGTAGAATTTGATTCTTATCTTCCAATATGAATACTCTATTCTGATTTGCTTTAGTGGAGGCTAGGTTAATTTAGTTTTGAGCAGCATGGAGACGCCATGGATTTTTTTAATGAAATTAGGGTTAGGCCTAGGTGTGTTTATATAGGTGTATTAGGTGAATTAGGGCCTTTAGATTAGGTTAGGATCCATCTAAACCATCCAAACCAGAAAAACACATCACCCAGCCAATCAGAGAACGCCACATAAGCCCTAATTCTCCAAAATTCGTCAATGCCCAGGTCTGGCTTATGGGGTCGACCCCTACTGGGGCGGGTCGACACCTATGTCGACACCCCTTTACGGGGGTCGACACCTATGTCAACTCCCCTAAGGGGGGTCGACACCCTAGAGCGGGATAATTCCCGCCCATCCCTCTTCTTGCTGATTTGAATTTCGAATTTAATTTTAATAATTCTTTTAATTCTGGTTTTAAAGTGAAATCTTCTAAGCTCCATAACTTCTTCATACTATATCCGTTTTATGCAAACTCGGACTCTATCTCAAGCAGAATTCAGAGATGAACGCAATGGCACAACCCGTTTCCCTTAATTCTTCTTATAAGAATTAAGTATTCTTTAATTTGTCAATTTTAATATTATAAAATTACGGGGCGTTACAGTGCCTCCCACTAATCCTTCTGCTACTCACAAAGAAAAGGACGTAGCTTCTGGGGAACATATTGTTGAGGAGCGTACAAGAGATGGCGATGGTGATGATGACAACCCCTATAACTATGAAGTTGAGCATAGAAGTCTTCAAGCCGTTGGTAAAACCGAGATTGACCGAGTCGTGAAAGACTTGGACAATCTTTGTACTTCACCTGGGTATGTTGTATTCCATGCTCATTATTCATTTGTATTAGGCTTGATCTCACCACAACCTTCTCTCGCCGGAGTCAACACAACAGTAATAGAAGCCATCATCACTGATTCAGCCTTGGTGTCAACTAATGTTTCTGCTCTGTCTACCACTCCTCCTCTGGGTGATGCATCCTTAATTACCGTTTCTACTCCTGCTTCACAGCCAGGTTCATAACTGAAAATATTGATGCAATCGTTGAGTTGGATGACGTTGATTAAACTCCTAGCGACGAAGCAGAAGACCTTGACGACGAAAGCCCGGGGAAGGGAAACAAGGCCCAGGAGAAGAAAAAGACTAAGCCTTCGTCATTCTTGGGACGCAAGGGAAGCGCCATGCTCATAAGAAAGGAGGATCTATCATTCTATCTTCTTCTGGGAGTCCATCTGGTGGTACACCGAAGCTAAGGACGGAAGTCAACCAGTTGATACACCTCCTTCTTCCTCCATTAAGATTAATAAACCATCTATGAGGTCTAGTGACTCCAAGAACGGAAAGAAGAAGAATTAGCGCTTATGGCTGCCTTTCTTTACTTTCTGTTGCTTCCTTTCATGTACTTCGTTTAGGCTGGTTGTATATGCAAGTGTCGATCCTCGCTTATGACTTTATGTTACTTTATATTTGAGACATGTGTTGATGTTGTGAAGCTGTTATTACATTTTCTGTACTTCAGTTGTTAGTTGTTACTGTAGCTTTATTGTACTTCCTTATGCATTTGCTTCTTTGTAAATTACAAGTCTTTTATCTTGATGTGAAGTCGTACGGGCTTGTGGTATGTATTGTAAGCATTATTAGCCTGTATTAATGCTGTGGTCATGCCCCCATACCAAAGGTCGTCACAAACTTCTTAAGCCGAATGCGATCAACTTTACTAGGTTTCCTTGGTCATGGCTAAAATATAGGAAGTTAATGCTCTATTAGCTAAGTCTCTTGCCTTTTGCCATTGCACTTAGAGCTTCTCAGCTTGCCAATTAACCATGAAATTCAGTTTGGTTGATCTAACTCATGTCTTTGGTTGAGGAAATTTTCTGGCCTTCGTGCCCCTGCTTGAGAGGTCTTATATGGCCCAATGTTCATCTGCTATCCAGCTAGTTAATTCAGGTATTGGAGACTCTCGTCTGCAATTAGACTGATTAATTCTAGCATCGGCGATTTCACTGGGTTCCCTCGGAGAGGTTTTTGGTTAAAGCACAACAGTCGTCGCAACCTGAATGAATTAGGTGCTAACCGAGTCAGTTGGACGCCTCCGAAGAGGTCATTTAAGCCCACCGACCGTTGCAACTTGATATGCTCGAGCGCTAACCGAACAAATGGACACCTCCGAATAGGTCATTCAAGCCCGCCGATCGCCGCATACGACAGAATCAGATGCAAAGTATTTACAAATTTTTACATGAAATATGATTGAAATATCAATTAAAATAACGATGGAGATGATTGTTGTTCCAAGATCTAGGGATTTGAATTCCATCCGTTGTCTTCAATTTGAAGGTGCCATCTAGGAGCTTTTGGCTTATGATGTAGGGTCCTTCCTAATTAGGCCCAAAAACTCCAGTCCCGATCATTGCTCTCTTCATTACAAGATCCCCAACTTCGAAGGTCCTTTGCTTGACTTTGGAGTTGAAATGCCTGGTAGTCCATCTTTGATGAGCAGCAACTCTGAGTTCTGCTTCATTTCTTCTTTCTTCGAGCTGGTCAAGTGCTTCAAGCTGCATCTTTCATTCTCTACTTGGTTGAAATGAATCCTGCATGAGTGGGAATCGCCAGCTCTACCGGGATCATAGCTTCAGATCCAAATGCTAGAGAGAACGAAGTGTGGCCAGTCGCAGACTTGTGAGTCGTGCGATACGGTCATAGTGCAAGTGGAAGCTCATCTACCCAACCACCACTACTACAAAAGTGGGCATATTCAACACTAGTTTTATGTGGTCGTAGATCGAAAAAGCATTGTTGTGGGCCTTTTTTTCAAATAGGCAACACCAGAGGGGCGTGGCATCTGCGGCCATTGCATTATCCCTCTAAGGCAATGCTTTTGCCCATCTACTACCACAGAAAGAAAGTGTTGCATTATAACCCTATTGCAATAGTACTTGCACGTAATGCAACAGTAAACAGCGTTGCCTTAAGCAGAAATCAGAGCCGGGCTTCGAGGTCATGATGTGAGGGACACGTCAGCTTCCATGTATGATGCCCGCGTGTCACATGCAACATCATCTCTCCACGTCAGATGCACGCATGTCATACGCCATGTCATCTGTGGGGCCCACGTGACATGTGAAATTAATAATATTTTATTTAATACAACACCACTGTATTATGTAATGCAACATTAGAAAAAAGCAAATGCAACAACAGAAGAAGGCAAATGCTACATTAGAAGAAAGCAAATACAATGCTTTATTTAAAAAAATTCCAATACCAGTTTTGTACATAGAAGAAACTCAACCAAAACATTCATCATCACGTTCAAACCATTGAAAATATTTTACCTAGAGCGACTTCAATACATATGCCAACTATACACAAGTGTTAACTATACAAAAGTACAATTCAAATATACTACATACCACAAGTGCCAACTATACCACCTTCAATACATATGCATACTTAGAGCGACTTGTAGGTCGATCCTTTCCTAGACATCAACAATGAAAACAATGGCGCCATTTGCGACAAACAACGTACCGGAGGCCTTGGACCCATCATACCCCCATAGCCAGAGAAGGCCTAAAACAACCAATAACATGTGCTACTTTACTTCTTGTAACTCATCACCAAATCGGTGCTGCAGTTTGGAGGGTACTGGGAATATTTATGCTCGCATTCACTTTAGCATCATTGATTTCATAGTAGGATGCACACCAATTTTTACTCCGAATCTGAAAGCCTCGTAGTAGGATGCACACCAATGATAAGCATATATTATTCTCCAGTGGATTACACAGACAGTGTGCCTTGCATATGTCAATTTGTGTGCATATTTAGAGCATAAGCACATCGTAATATGGTTAACTGGGGAGGGGGGAGGTTATTATAATAGAGCATGGGAGAAATCTACATAGTCAATTGTAAAAGACGTTAGATTCAACAATGACAAATCATGAAATTCCACTTTATAATTCAGTACTAATCAGATTTATGATCAAAAAAGTTGCTAACATATCTTCTGATACAACAGTAAAAAAAAGCACAGAACACCAACAAAAATAGTGATTGAAGCAGACAGGGCAGAGTGATTTACAAATAGATACTACTACTAATACATATCAAATTGACAACACATAATTGTATGCTTGATCATGTTGCCTACCATCGTCCTAACCCCATCTCAATACTGCTGCAGTAGTTAACCTGCATGTAGAAAAAGTGGTACTTTACATGGAAAAAGAATGGAAGAAAGAAACCGGTGAATGTTTGCTTATCTTAAATACATCAGAATCTAGAACTTTAATAAATGGTTTATTTTGATTGAAGACGAAATAGATGTAGCATAAAAATTTATCTGTTCTTCAAGTAACATAACATTTATGCCTAGTTCATAAATGAAAGCAGAGAACATTAAAGTTTTTTAACGGCTGTTGAAAACCATCGTGCATGCGGTGCACACTGTTTTGTTTGCAGAAACCAGGTGCAATAGTAAGTTTAATCTAAGTATTATGCTGGCATCGTAAAACTGAATGCTGAATTCAATTACAATCAATATATTCTCATTCTTTTGCACAGCAAAGCAAGTATAATACTCATGACAGTGCAAAGAGTCATAATAGAATATACTACCATCCAAATTGTTGGACAAAGACATGGTAGAATGTGAAAGATAAACAAAAAGAGAGCTACTGAAACATGCACAGGTTGATGAATAGTAACTACAATTGACAATCAATTCATCATCATGACTTTGTCTAGGTAAATGAATACTTTGGCCAGTCATAAGGTAGTAATTCAGTTATTGTTAATTACCACTAAATACCGACGTTGTAATCCACTGGTTTTTGACCAAAAATTCCCAAGATTAAAGTAGGGTGACCAAGAATCTCCGCTGTATGTGCCATCATAAGCTGCTTAATGCTTACAAAGATAAATAACTCTAGTTTTTAATACTAAGATAAACATACACAACCGTGTTTCAAACTTAGAAGAATAGCATCTAGCCAAATGAAATAGTTACCTCTTCCCCTTTTTTGACTGATCCAATTCTTCTAACATTAAGACGAACTGATGAGTAATATTTCAAGGCATTTCCACCAGATGTAACTTCACTTGTCCCCCCCAAATCCAAATGTCAGCAACTTCGATCTAACCTACAAAACAATATCAATCAAGAGCATATTCTCCATTTTAAATTTACATTATACTAAAGAGAATCATCCTTATGAGTTTTATTCAATAAAACTGACCCAAAAAAATCATAAACCTGCCTGGCCTATACGGGTATTAACTGTTACTGTTGTGCTTTGGTCAGATGAATTATCTTTGTAAAGGTGCCTTTTTCACATTATTTCAAGGAATGCACCTACCTCTTATTGATAAGTGTACATAAAACAAAAGCAACACCTTGGCAACAATGTCAATTCCCATCTTAGTCCAAGGAAGCTTCAAAGGATAACGGAAGCCTCAAAGGATCACGAGTAGACACAAACTTGATCGGCTTTCCGTCAACACTTACTGTCAGATTACCTGCAATTTTCACGTCTGCCTAAAATGTTCCAAGCATTGAAATTTGAATCATACTTCAGAACTTGTGATGGTTATAGTGGGAAGAAGAAAAAAGGAGAAACAGTGGCAAATCTTAACACCAGCACTGTCGTTAACTTCAACAACTTCAAGTTGTAAATCTTTCCTTCTGTTGCAACATCTAAGGAAGCTGAGACAAATACAAGATCCTTTGTGATTGTGAAAGATTTAAAGCCATATGATGCCTATAATCTTGCACTAACTGATGCCAACATCCACATCAAGGCTTATTGTTTAGAGACCTCTAAACAATGCAGATCCATGGCATCTAGGAAGCATCAGGTTCTATTTTGTTGTACTGTTAAGTTGGAAGCTTCAACTTCATATCCAATAGCTTTCAATGTAGCTCTATACTCAATTTTGGTCAATCTTGCATCTGAACTATGTCATTTGCTTCTTGATTTTGTTATGTTGCTTTTGAAAGTTTTACTTTCATGGTTCTGTGAGATGAGCACAATGATTAATCATTCGTATATACTTGTATACCATATGATTAAACATGCTTATTTGTAGAGCATGTCATTTATTTGTACATTTGAACCCTTTGTATTGGACTTTTTAAATCCTGGTTTTCAACAGTGGTTGCTAATGTTAAGTTCCTTTGACTAAAAAAGATTGGTAGAAACTCATCACTGCACAAACAAAAAATCATATAGGCAGAAAGACACATCGGGAGCCTTGCAGTCTCATATATGTAGATATATAGATCAATTACTTCCACTTCTCCCATTTTTATTTTCCAGATCAATTACTGTCGTTGTTTCTTCATGCTTGTAACCATAGTTTGTGGCAAGATCAAAACTTCAAAACAAGACCAGCATCGACATGAGAAAAGAAATCAATCTAAGTGGAAGTTGAAACAAAACCCTAGTTGAGATGCGAATCAGGGGAAATTAGAGGAAAATTTTGCTAAAAAAGAGAAAGCATACAGCCTAAATCGGGGAAAATTATAAGTTAGATTTTGGTGGAGTAAAGGATGATTAGTTGCGAACTGAAGAAGTTTGTAAGGGAGCTGGATGGTGGAGAAATTAAAAGAAGTCTCACGGGAATGAAAATGTTAGCGAGAAATAGAGGAAGGGTAACGCGGATTGATCAACGTGGATTGACGGTTGTGATTTTTCGTTTATGAGGATGCGAATTGATGAGGTGTACTTTTAACTGGTGTAACGCAACACTTTTAACTGATGCTCCACGTCACAACACTAGAATTCTCATTGCAACAGTGCATTCACATCTAATGCAACAACATTTGAGTATTGTTGCAGAAGGTCAAAAAAAACATAGCTTATGCAATGCTTTGCTTGAAACGCTTTGCTTGCAACGCACACTCATTAGTGTCGAATATGCCCACCTTTGTAGTAGTGCACCTTTGTATTTCTCAAGACACTTTTTGATGGTTGATTTTGTGATCTTGTTCGCTGCTTCGACTTTCCCGTTGGCCTGCGGATGAGCCGCTGCTGCAAAACTCTTTTGAATCTTGTACTTAGCACAAAAGCTTTTGAATTCATCACTTTCAAACTGTGTTCCATTGTTTGTGATTATATTCTGTGGCACACCAAACCTACAAATGATATTCTTCAGTACAAAGTTAATTACTTTCTTTGAGTTGATAGCGGCCAGTGGCTTTGCTCTAGCCCACTTGGTGAAGTAATCGACAACCATAATGGCATATTTAAAGCTAGACTTTGTTGTTGGTAATACTCCAATCAAATCAATCACTACAAGAAAATATGCATTTAGTCACTATTACTGGCAGCGTTTGCAGTGTAACTGCGACTAATAGCGTCCCATTTTTTCTTTTTTCTTTTTTCTTTTAGGATTGCCTTGTTTTGTTAACCCTTGTCACGTTTCGTGCCTTCTTTTTCCATCCAATGTTTCGTTTTTCCCTCTTTAACCAAAATTTCCCTCCACTGAAATTTCGCTCTCGCTTCATTCAACCGCCCCATCGCTTCCGATCAATTCTTTGCTCCAATTCGTTGAATCACTGCACTTCGTCATCTAACTCCTCGTCATCAGCTCCCATCCACTTCAGTAATAAGAATCCCCTCCACATCGAATTTAATCAGCTCCCTTCCGCTTTGTTTGCAAGACCCGAATCTATAGATCAAGGTAATTGATGTAAAGGTCATCACTTTGATTATTTCATTATTAGCTGTTTGTTTCATTATTAAATCAGATTGTATTAACATACCTAAACTACATCGGCTGTTTAAATCTGGTTGTATTATCGGATGTAATCGTAAATACAGATTTGTGTTCAGGTAACCTTTTTTGTTATTGTTGTTCTGGGCTACTCCAATTGAAATTTATGGATCTCAGATAAAATAATATACCCTAGCCCTGATCAATTACTGAGAACGCAACTGGTAGTCACATGCAGATTTTTGTACGTATTATAAGACTGTGACTGAAAATTCGATACTTGCTATTTGTTAATCGAGTGCAAATTTTTGTTTTATAAGACCGTGTTTCAAGTTGATGTAAGAACCCCAAGGCTCATGACAAAAAGAGGGATTTTCTATAGAGTTAATTAGCATTGGATCAGGGCTTATTTCAAATGTGTTATAAATTGGAGATATTTTTCTAGTGGAGAGTTTTTTTATTACATGAATTTTAGATTATATTTTATCATTTGGAGTGAAGTTACTGATAATTTCTTCCCAAGTTAAGAATTCATCATCTAAGAATTTCCAACTCCATTTATAGAACAAAAATGTATTCAAAGCCTTTAAGTTAAAAGTATTCAGCCCCCTTGGATTTTGGGTTTGCGTACGAGGTTCCAGTTAATGAGGTAGCGCAGTTAGAGCTCTCCGACGACTCTTTCGATAAGAAGTTTCTTCTGATGTTATATATTTTATTAGTTACCCGATTAAGGAAATATTACAAGACATCCAATAAATTAGTATTGCTGAAAATCTCGAGTTAATGAAGATCGCTCAACTTGCTTCGGAATGACAGTTAGCTTCTAAGAGGGCACTCTACTATTAAGTTTATTTGTGATATTGTTTCAGTCTTCCTTTTTAGGCTTCACCTATCTTGTTATACCCAGGTAGTTAAAATGAAAGGTCATAGTTTGATAGTTTAGAGTGTTGGCCACTTCAGCTATCCTATTTGATATGTCGTTAAGACCTATGGTTGAACTTTTATGGAAGTTTATTTAGACATTTACGAGGTTTTATTAATAGTACCATATATAAGTTATGTACATATAGAAGTTCCAAAAAAGTTTAAAATATGGGGAAATTAAATATTCAAACTATAAATTTATCAAGGCGAAGGATAATGCAAGCAAATCTTCAAGTGAGCAGATTTCTTAATTATGCAAGCAAGCAAGTGAATGATCAACTCACAAGTGAAAAGATTTATAATTTGTAATTCTTATTGTCACGCATTTTTTATTGTAATTAAGAACATGGTAGCCATGTTGTGAAAGTGCAAATGTTTATAACCTCAGATATTTAGAGATGAAGAGTGAGATCAAGCTCATCTTCTAGAATCATAGGTGGAATCATATATTGATTTTATTTCAATACAAACTGCATTTTTAATTTATTTATTAGGAAACAAAACTAATTAGTTAATTTTTTAATAGATAATATCAACTTTCAATTAATAATTGAAATACCATCATTTATGGTGGTTGTATTTTTTTGGATATCGCGAAAAGTAAGGTCATGTTTTATATGTTCAAAAAATAAATACTGAAAAATGAGAAAAATGAGAAGTGATAGTGTTCTAATGATGCGCCTATGTTTATTATGTATATAACTGTACCATCATATTGGTTTACAAAATAAATAGTCTGTATGATGGGTGAATGTGTTATTCTTTTGATATCAATTTCCTACCACAAAGCTCTTTAGCTAGCCATGGATTTATTCGACTATATATACGAAATCATAGTTTGCAACTATATATGAAAGGTTTTTCTTCATAATAATGGTCAGTACTTTATAACTTTTTATACCCCTATATGATTTTGATTAAATAAATTTGGTAAAAATTATACCTACCCTCATTTCCCCCACTGTTAACTACCAAATTTTCAACTCATAGTTGAAAAAGCGGTTTCTATGCGGGTGGAAGCTTTGAATAGAAACATTAGAAGAGGGCTTGAATAATAAGGTGTTGAATTTTGTGAATAAGCTTAAATTTTCTTCTTGCTATTGGTATAAATCATGTGAATATTTGTGAAAAATTATGAAAATTGGAAAATTTTGAAAGTAATATATATAGAATAACTAGAGAAGATCTTATTGAATAAAAATGCTTGAGTCTGAACAAAAAAGTTATGTTGGATATTTTGTCAAATAGAAAATGAGTTTAGTTGGAATTTTGTGTTAATAATTTTTTTAAACATTGATGAGGTAATTTGAAATTATTGAGGAAATACACTGATTGTATAGGATCATATAACTTAATAATCGAGTTTCTATAGGAGTTGGTTTCCTATATTTTTTAATATGCTTCAATTTGCTATCTTCTGACCATTGATTTATGTTTGAACACTCTTAATGATTTTCCAACCAGTTCTTCGTTTGAATATATCGCTGCATATATTTTGACCCTCAATTTGATTTTCTGATTTCGGTTATGAGTTACTATGCCACTTTGATATTTGTTTATGTTGACTTATAGCTGGTGCTTGATATAACTTGAATTGATTTCTGCTTTTGATGCCTATATATATATATATATATATATATATATATATATATATATATATATATATATATATATATATGTGTGTGTGTGTGTGTGTGTGTGTGTGTGTGTGTATACATGCTTAAACTGTTATAAGATTGATGTCCTTTGCTGGTTTGTCATATGCAGACATTGAGTTGTTCCTAGTGCATTATTTGTTTTTGGTGTAACTGATTGTTTCTGGTGCTCCTTTCTATCTTGAAGTCATCGGTTATTTCCGTGCAATGGGTTGTTACATTTGCAAGTCTGAGCCATGAATGTGCATGCACTTGTATATGCGTGAGTGCCATTCTATTACAGTCGCATTTGTATAAATCATTGTTGTCTCCATTGTTTTGTGATATCTCATCTTCATTGTTGTATTGCTTGCATCTTGACCTAAGTATGACATATCTTGTTGTCTCCATTTTTTATGATGTTGAACCCGCTTGTAGCTGCATACTGGTCTGAGTGGTGCCTAAACATTTGCTAGCTTGGTCTGGTTGCCCGTTCCCCTCTGTGAACTTGTATGAATTGTATGGTTATGCTTCTATTAGAAACTGGTGCATCAGATTTGTTTTGCCGCTCCTCTGCCTATCCTTTGTTTTGCTGCTTTCGAAATGATTTAAGCTTACTGGGCTATTCATATGTGTACTTGTTAGGCACTGCTCCATGCCTTTGGTTTCAACCTCGCCTTCTTCTAGCTAATTCAACTCCTTGTCATTGTATATTACATATAATCGCACTTTTTCACTTGAGTACTTCAAACCCACTCTTGCTTGTGTGTTGGTCCTGCTTGTATGTTTATGTTGCCTGAGATCTGAGTATTTGATTTGTTCAATCTTATGCTTACCCCAACCATACTGCATTTAGTGTTTAGTGTGCATCTCTGTTTTTGATGATTATAGCCTAATGCTTGTTACATTAATTGTGTATCCCAGTTGTGTTAGATCACTGCTTTCATTTGCAGTTTAGTTTGACGCTTATTTTTACTTGTTGTCACCTACTTAAATCACTACTTTCACCTACTCAAAACTTAACTCACCAGCTAAAGGTATCAACGCTACCAATGAGAATGACGAACGGAAAAAGAGTCAAAATACAGTAAAAGGAAATGTGAATTCAGAAGCTAAGGTTTTAAATTCTACTAAAGAAGAAGAGTTGAGTAAAAAGAAGAACGGCTACAGGCAAATTGGAAGCCGAAGGAAGAACAAACCACGTCGAGCTGCCGAAGCTGGTTTCCCAGTTCGAGTGATCGATAGCTAAGTTATATAATCTGAGCCTTTGACATGATAGTGCTATTTTGTTTTTGCTTAATTTGGTTTCAAGTTGCTGTTTGCTTTGGTATTATCATATTGCTAATGTACCTTATGCCTTTTTGGTTAAGAACATAATCCTTTTTTTTAATATAGGGTATTTTTATACAAGTTTAGATAGTATGTAACATACTACATGACAAATAGGTTTAAATCTCGTACGGCAAGATTCATACCTAGTGTCTACAGGGGATTCGCTTGCTCGTGTGTACTTATAATATTCTCTAAAGTTCTGTGCATGGACTATAGTGGGTTTTGACAACGGTGAAGATTACAAGGCGGTTAGTTTCATTTTCACATTTAAATGTTTATTTTTCTTTAAACATATATAATGTTTAGCTCATCCATACAGAAACTAATAAACGATATTTTCAAATGGTCGCCACCACTAATCTTCCACCCGCCGCTCGTTTTTCTTCCAAAACCGAGACATACACGGACTCGACGAAAAGGGATGATGTCAGAATGGCGAAAATAGCCTCTGCTCGATCTGTCGTCGACGCCGTCCGCACTTCTCTCGGTCCCAAAGGAATGGACAAGCTGATATCTTCCCCCAATGGCGAAGTTATTATCACCAATGATGGTGCCACTATTATCAACAAAATGGAGGTCCTCCAACCTGTCGCCGGATGCTTGTTGATTTGTCCAAATCACAAGATGCTGCCACCGGTGATGGAACCACCACAGTCGTCGTCTTGGCTGGATCGCTGCTCCGGTGTTCCTCCACTCTACTCGCTTCAGGTACCATATTATTTACTAGTAATATGGTTACATGTGATTAATTTTATTTTTTTGGAATTTATGCTATTCGTTTAGTGTCATTAGTTAGTTTCTTGCTTATTAATACATGCCTCAATTGGTGAATGGCGGTTTGTTTGCTTGAACTTGAAAAATGAAGTAGAAGCGTTGTAGGGAATTTTCTTTAATGTCCAAATGTCTTTTATTGTGTTTATTACCTCAATTTCTAACTTTGCATAGTAGTAAATATTAACTTTGCATTTGTTTGTGCTACGATCTCATTCGTTCCTACTGTCTTCTGGTTTTTTGAAGTATAGTCTAATGTTGTAACAGTGATAGATTTAATTATTTGGGAGTAAACATACGTAGCCATAGAATCTCATTTGGAATACTGATAACTATTTGCAAGATTCAAGAAAGAGAAATGCAAAGTAAAACATTCCCATAAACAAAGAGCTGTCACACTGTTTAGCGACTTGATCTTCTTTATATTTCAGCGTTTGACAAAACTTGTGATCTAGCCACTTGATTGGTTAATTTTTCCTACCTAAACAGATCAAAAATTGGAACATTGACTATATCTATTTATCTATCCAGTTTGTGTATTTTTTATCTGAACCCGTGTATAATATGTTGCGTCCTCTTATCGGCATAACCACGCAACTACCATTAACAAACTCTTTTCAGATTAATTGACCAATGTACTCTTCTACGTAGGTGTGCATGCAAACGCATGAGCGATGTATATTTCCATGCCTGTTCATAAACTGTTCTAGATAAGACTAAAGGTGATTTTTATTCTCGTACACACATAAGGAAGTTATAATCACGATCAAATGTCGTTAACCAAAATTCCAGTGATACCGACGTGTACAGAAAAAAGGAAGGCTGAAACTACACACAACTTTGATGGTGTTCAAATTTCAACTTTCATGTGTATCAGTACGCAGTGTTAAAACTATAGAGCATTACAATACAGTAGCACCATTCAGTGAAGAGATGATATTTAGTGTACATGAAATTTTGCGTTGACTAAATATAGATAACCACACATAGTTTGCATTGATTAAATCAGAGTTTCAAATAAGTAAAAAGGTCAATATCTTTAACTATTATTTACCAAGCGGCTCAATAGCATGGGTTTTCACTTTCCAATTACTGTTTAGTATCAAATACACACGGCAGTAGACTTGAAAAAAAAAGATGGCTCGTACACAGCTGCAAAACAACAAAACTGGGTTAACTAAACCCAAATAGCAATGCAAGTAAAGTCTAAAGGCTTTAGGCAGTTTGTCAAGCTGTAACAAACTTTATTGGCCAGATAATATAGTATTGTCTGTTCGCCCTTGCGCCTGAAAATTTGCAAGATATAATAAAAATCATGGAAGATGCAGAAAAAGATAATAGTGTTCGTAACACTGAAGATTAAAATTACATTAATATGGATGTTTGTATACTACATTATTTTGTTTGTTAACACTTTACAGTATGGGCATATGTAGATATGGAGTTGGCATATTATAACGTTGGTGTATCAAACAGGTAAGAAACTATATTGTTTTATATATAGAACATCCTAAAAAAGGTAAAGGTGATAAATACTAAAATAACTGTTGGAGTAAATGAGTTGGCATATTACAACTGGGTTTAACAACTCTTGAAGAGGTTTTCTTAAATATTGCAAAGCGGGGAGAAATTGAGAGTTCCGCCGAAGAAGGGAGATTGGTCACTCTAAATTCATCATTTGGGACTTCTCTCGAGGTACATAATTATGTTTTTCGGGTGCATTAGGTTAATATTTTAGGTAATTTTTTGAAGCAAGATATTTTTCAAAGAAGAATATCCTCTGGCTTGCTATGACTTACGTGACTAGAGGTTCACACCTACAGTTTATCCAAGGATCTGGGCCATCGGTTTGTGATCAAATGATTCAAATCAATGAAGTGCAAAGTATTTGTGCTTCATCGCTATGAATTATTAAACCCAAAATTTGACTGCCCGGTTAGTTGGCTAAACCTCTTACTGTAGTCCGTGTTTCTAAACTGCTTGCAGATGTAGGTATTGGTTACCTGATTTGTTCTTATTAACTCAGTCTGATTTTGTTATTTTTTTTAACCATGGATAAAAATATGTATTTTTCGTACAAGCATTATATGATTTTCATGCTAAGCCAATATTACCTTGGATCTAGTGTTTGCAGTGCTTCTGTTTATGAACATTCAAGATATAGCTTAACAATTTATTAATTTGAGATCATATATACATGTAAATTATCAGGGCTTATATGTAATTCTAATTGTTGACCGTTACACTTGTGAACATGTAATTAGCATCTCCAAAGTGAAGAACAACTACATCAGAGAACTATCGGTAACTAAGCCATAAACATGACTTTAACTATTATGTATTATAATATTTTGTTCGTACAAGTTGTATAGACTTGTTTGTAAATAGCTTTGTTACATGGATTCGATTATTTTGTCGAAATACTATTATTGAAATGATTATGGATATTATACTTAATTATGCGATAAATGTTTTTTATGATGATTATCAATGTTGGCTTAAAAATGATAATTATGTGATTAGTTATTTGTTTTAATGTGGTTATTTTGCATAAGTGATTGTTGGAAATGATACAAGTCATAAACGGTAAATAACTATGATTAAAATACATTGTACATTAATCAATAAGTTTTAGTAGCGTTTTAAAAGTCCTACGAAAATATAATAGTAGCATAGAAAAACCGCTACAGAAAATAAAAAACAATGGTGCAAGTATCACTTTGGTAGCATTTTTAGGATGCTGCCAAAAAAACCTTTTGTAGGGTTTCAAAAATGCTACAATATGTTCATTTTTGGTAGCGTTTTCTACAACGCAACTAAACCTTTCAGACTTTTAGTTGCATGTCGTGTCGTAGCGTTTATTGAAACGCTACTACAAGAATTAGTAGCGTTTTTTCAACGCTACGAAAGACATTTTCTGGTGTAGTGAATGCCCCAGACAACAAATGACAATGGGCTGACCATTTGAATCAATTCTGTGGATGGTGCTCTTGGTATCTTCGCAAATCTCTGGCATCTATCACACTTCCTGGTGTAGGTTGCAGAATCCAGGTTCACATCATGCTAGAAATAACCATATCGCTTAACTTTCTTGGCCAATATCTGTCTGCCTGTATGACCTCCACATTCACCTTCGTGTGATTCCGCCAAGATCGCTTTAGATTCCCCTTTGGTCACACACCGAAGCAATGGCATAGAGAAGCCTCGCCTATACAGTCTACCATCCTGGATAAGATACAATGGAGCCTTACGCAATATCTTCCTTCACTTTTTGGATTCTTCTGGGAGTGTTCCGTTAAGAAGATACTCCTTGATCAGGGTCATCCACGAGTCTGGTTCTTCAACGGTTTCCAAAATCCAATCAACATCCAGATCTTCAGTACTAGGATTTTGAAGGACTTCAACGGGTACTAATCCTAGTAACTGTGCATCTCCCGAACTTACATAGTGAGCGAATCTGCTTTCATATTCTCCTCTCTAGGAATACGGGAAATTGTGCAGTAATCAAGGTCATCAAGAAGTTCCCAAGTTTTAGATAAATAAGCCAGAAGATTTCCTCCTTTGGCTTGGAACTCTCTTCGGGCTTGACATACCACTAGCTGCAAGTCACTGAATTCTACAAAGTTTTCAACTTCAATTCCTTTACTATCTTTATCCCTGCGATTAGCGCTTCATACTCGGCTTCGTTGTTGGTTGATGGGAACTCTAACCTCAAAGCATAGCACACAGAGCGTCCTTCAGGAGTTTCTAGAACCACTCCTGCCCCTTAACAATAATCACTCATGGACCCATCAACGAACAACTTCCATCTAACAACTGCCTCAATTGGTTCCTCCTTCTCCTCCCCTTTATCTATAAATTCAACAATAAAATCCGCTAAAGAATTCTCGTTAATAGCTCTTCGGGGATGGTAAGTGACGTCATATTGACTGAGTTCAATATTCCACTTTAACAATCTTCCCGAAGTTTCTGGACGGAATTGAACTTGCTTTAGAGGTTGATCTGTAAGAACTTTGATAGAGTGGGCTATGAAATACGACCTAAGCTTTTTCAAGGCGATGAGAAAACAATATGCAAGCTTCTCCAATTTGGGATAATTCAGCTTTGCCCTAGCAAGCCTTTTACTGATATAGTATACCGGCCGTTGAACCTTTGCATCTTCTAGAACCAAAGCTGCTGTGACACTTCACATCTGTTAATGTCACTCTTTAATAGAATGCATTAAGTTCCATGAAGCGTTATAAGTAAAAAAACAGAAACATTACAAGACAGATATAAAATAGCAGCGGAATTTAAAACTTTATTTTCCAAACAAAAAACATCGTGGTCCAAAATCCAATCACAACTTAAGTTTGAAATGCAGAAAATCCACTACATCAAATTAAAATGTCTACTTGTACTAAAATCATCAGAGTACAGTAATATAAAACCATAGTCCCCAAAAATAGCCATAGCAAGGTAGACAGGTAATCAAAGTGGTACATCTAAGAAGCTCCAAGTAGAAACAGAAGAGAGAATCCTAATCAAGCCCGAGTATTCCCACCCTGAGAACCTAGGGGAGGGGGGAGGGGAAGGAAGAGAGAGAAAAGGAAACAAAATAGGTTAGACATAAAGTCTGGCGAGTCTAGTAAATTTTAGCATATAAATAAGTAAAAGCATCATAACAGACATATAAACTGGATGAAAGAGATAACAGTATCGTAAGACAGGTATAACTGATTGAGAAGTATAAGCTGAATAAACATAACATAATAGCTACGCTTCCCAGATAATTTTCTCTGCAACAATACTAGTATAATAGAAACAGAATGATCCCAACAGAAACATAATGGTAGACTAAGGTGTACTTCTAGTGATGGGTTTTACCCACAAACGATAATAACAGGCAGCCCAACAGAAATAACGGGTGCTACCTCAAACGATAATAACGGTAACTAAATAGGCAGGACTAGATGTACCCTAATTACTACCCCCAAACGATCGGCTCTATATCCCGTAGATACCCTATGTTTGCTCCCATATTAGGATGTATCACTTCCTAAAGTGGAAACCCCTTCCCCCGATAGGCACAGCCATATCTACTGGTGTCACAACGTCTTATTTTCCCCTCAAGCGGACCCATGCACACACATGACTCCGTTGGAACGCGCCATCGAACACCTCTTCCCATTTGAACCTCTTATAATCAGCTCAGCAAGCATGCCCTGACTCATACCTAGTTCGGGGTCCCCCTTTGGACACTAGTATGGGATACTGACTGATACGGGTCCCACACATCAGATGCTACAAGCTACCCCCTAGGCTTGCATCCCCATTACTAGGATTTTGACAGGTTATGCCGTACAGATTAGCAAGCCCGCATAACCCTAACATATAAAGTAGGTTAAATTTGTCAGGTTCGTATAACCCCCCGACAGATTTAACAAATTTACTTAACCCCCCATTGAATCAAGAAAGTTTACTTAAACCTTACACAATTTGACAGGTTCATATAACTCCCACAGATTTAAATAGGTTAAGTATTATAGGTTAACAGGTTATTATCAATCCCCGTTCATGTATGTTAATGCACCAGACCGCTCACATTAAGTTGACCACTTGTGGATACTGGATATACCGGGCGGTTTCGGGCAGATTTCTACCACAAGTTGGACTTAACCTCGTATCTTAGAACCGTTACGTGTACATTTACGCACTAGACCTCTTACATTAAATTAACCACTCATGGATGCTGAATTTGTCGGGCGGTTCCAAGCAGACTTCTACCACAAGTTGAATCTAACCTTGTGTCTAAGTGCAGTTACAATCTCTATTTACTGTAACTTTAGGCATATTCATTATTAAACAATTATTCATCTTCATCGTAGATTTTTCATGCCCCTACCCTCAAGTCATAAATCATCATATACTATATGCCCCCAAATTAAAGTCTTAGATCATAGTATAGGTTATGCCCCCAAATCCCAGTCATGTTTTATAATACAAGTTATTCCCCAATATATTATTCCCAACCATTCCCAATTTCGTTCGTTTACGTATTTCAGCGATAGGCCTAGGCTCGAAGGTAGCCTGACTATAAAAATAAAAAGGGAAGGGGGGAGAAGAGAACAGAAATAGGCATAATAACAGAATAGGCACATGATAATAGGAATGAGCATAATAAAGACAGGCATGTAAGGACTAAACAGTGGATCAGGTGTACATGTAATGACCGATCTGTTTAGTTATGATTCAGGTTATTAACAGGAATAGGTTTAGATCCAAACTTATTAACATGTCAGGATTACTTATTAAATGTTTATATCTAAAGGTAACATGAACTCACAGAGACTGGATCAAAAGAATTGAGAAAAGAGTGTTGATGTTGTAGCAGAGATTCTTGTATATGTATAAGTCGTTGTTGCAGAAGAATAGGCTAATTCAATCCAAGTTGGAGCCGCATCACATTGTCTCCATTGTTTTGGGTGAATAAAACAATAGAAATGAAGTCTTATATATAGCTTCAAGCCAACGAATCAGGTCAAGAAACAAGTCCAGGTTCAGGAAGTGAACCAGACCGAATCCCTGGGTGGGTCGACACCCCCGTATGGGTCGATCGCCAACTGGTCGATTTCCCGCGTGTCTTTCCTCTCTTCGATTTCGATTTATTTTGAATTCTGGACTGGTTTTGTATATATACATATATATATTTTTTAATTATGTGTATACAAACTTCAAACCTTAATAACTTCCGCATACGATGTCCATTTTACGCAAACTCTAAGTCTATCTTAAGCAGAATTCCGAGACGAACGCAATGGTAATGTCCCTTTTACTTAATTCCCAATATTTAATTAAGTATTCTATAGTTTATTATTATAATGTCCTTAAAAATTACGGGGTGTTACATTCTCCCCTACTTAAAGGATTTCATCCCCGAAATTGCCAAGTCAAGAAGAATGTATATCCTAACATCCATCAATCATCTACTCATTCATCAATCACAGGCATCCATTGTCCTTAAAAGATTTCTAATGCTTTTATGAACATATGCAATAGTGTGTGTATATGTCCTTACACTAATTCGAAAAATTAGGTGGTCGACTGATTCAGTTGACCTCCTTAATGCAATTTATGTTCGTGCCATGTAAACAAAATGTATGCAAATAATCCTAGTATAACATGTAAGTTCTATATGCGTGCACAATCATTCATCCAAATGCAACATCCATATGATGATACACCCATTTTCATCCATAAATTTTTAAAATGCACATACATCCATATGCAGTATGTAGTGATTGAGTCGATCTAGTGTCTAATGTGTGTATATGCATCCACGGGTAACCACTAGCAAACACTTGCATCCACTTGCATCCATCAAACATAACATGTCTCAAATACATGTTTACACCCATTGGTTTTCTACCTAAAGGTCGAAGATTCGATCAATAAGATATAGACGAATGATAGAAACAAGTAAAGATAAAAGATTGGAAAAAGAAGCTAAGAACATACCCTTGAAAAGAAAAGGGTACTGAGCGCAAATCTTGTCTTTAGTCTCCTAAGTTACATCTTTGCTATCTTCTCCCAATTGAACTTTCACCAAGTTAACCTCTCGATTGCGGAGCTTCTTAATCTCTGATCAAAGTACATGGGTAGGAACTCGTCTAACTGTTGCCTCCTTTTCTACCTCTACCTCCTCAAGCATGCTCAGCTCAACTACTTATGTTGTATCGTGTAGACACCTCCGCAGATGAGAAACGTGGAAAACATCATGAATACCTGTCAATCTCTCTAGTATCTTTACCCTATAGGCCATTTGGTCAATCCTCTCTGTTATAGGAAATGGCCCTACAACCCTTGGTGCCAATTTCCCTACATATCCAAAGCGAACCACATTCCTCAAAGGTGATACCTTGATGAAAACCATGTCTCCCACATCAAACTCAATATTAGTCCTTGTCTTATCTTCATATGACTTCTGCATGACCTGAGTTGTCTTCATGCATCTACGGATAAGATCAATCTTCTTTGAAGTTTCTCTAATCATCTCAGGTCCAAGTAGAAGCCTATGTGTAGATTCCCACCAATAAATCGGTGATCTACAGGGTCGTCCATACAATGCCTCAAAGGGTGTCATGCCAATACTAGCCTGATAATATTTGTTGTAGGAGAACTCCACCAATGGAAGATGCTCTTCCCAAGTCCCTCCGAAATCTAGAATACACAGCCTCAAAAGATCCTCAAGAATTCTATTCACCCTCTCAGTATTCCCATTGATCTAAGGGTGATATGTGGTGCTAAAACATAACTACGTACCAAGTGGCTCTTGAAAGCTTCCCAAAAACTCACTGGCAAAGATGGGATCACGATCACTTACTATGCCGGAAAGTACTCCATGCAGATGGACTATCTCACGAAGATAAATTGATGCCAATCATGTTGTCGTTCTCTTGCTCTTAACAGGAATGAAATGAGCGCTCTTAGTAAGCCTTTCTACTATAACCCATATGCTGGTATTGCCCTTCCTTGATCTAGGCAAACCATCATTGAAATCCATAGAGACACTCTCTCACATCCAGTGTGGGACCTCCAAAGGGTGTAGCAACCCGCCAAGCTTTTTCTGTTCATCTTTAAGTTGCAGGCATATCAAACATTGAGATACGAATTCTGCTACATCTTTCTTCATCCCAGCCCAAAAGAAAACCCTATTCATATCTCTATACATCTTATCACCACCCGGATGGATGGTCATTCTAGAACGATGGGCTTCCTTAAGGACTGTCTTCAACAGACTCCCAAACCGGGGAACACAAAGCCTTCCATCCCTTCATAGCCACCCTTTGTCGTCCGTGGAGTATCTGCTGAGGTGACTAGAAGCCTCTTTTCTGTTGAGCCTATCCAAAATGTCTTCTATCTGTGGGTCCTTTCGCTGCGAAGATCCTATCTGATCCAAAAGAGTAGGTCGCATCTCTAACGATGCACACTACACCAAAACAACAAATTTAGCACTCCCTATCTATTGAATTTGATACGACTATAAGTCGTATCAAATTAGATATGGCTAGATGCCGTATCTAAAAATTTAAATACGACTTAGAGCCATATCTAATTTTGATATGGCTATAACCCTAATCAAACTCGTGTTTGTTCTCTTTTAAAAGTTTCCCACCAAAATACATGACTCTCCCCTCCTTTGTTTTTTTCATTTCCCTTGCATCACTCCCCCCTTTTTATTTCCCTCTTACATCAGTATCCCGTGCACTCTTTTTCTCAAATCGATGCGCCTCTCAAATCTTCACAAATCGGTTTGTTCGAGAAAATGGTCTTCTCAAATCGGCTTTCTACAAATCATTTGTCATTTACAACCAAGGAGGTCGTCATTGAATGGGCGAAGATTTTCATTGATCCGATTTTAATTTGAGAGAAAGTAGATCTGAAGGAGGCCGCCATTTGTTCAGATCTATCCATTCAAGATGGCTGTTTGTATTTAAGGTCATCTTTCACCAATTCTTATTTTAATTCTTTTACTGACCTGTTTATAACAGATTCTAGATTAGGTTTAGTTAGATTGTCCTTGTTAATGCTTTGAATGGAGGACTACAAATTGGCCTTCGTAAATTTTTTGTTGGATATGATTTCTTTTCATGCTTTATTTCTTTTTATAATTTTAATTTCATTGTAAGATTAGTCTCATTCTCCTTAGGATGTCAAAATCTATTTCACAAATCTTGGTGAGAGTGCTGGAACTGCAGTAGGCAAAGAATTAATTTATAAAGTATTATCTACTGTATCAGCCAAGTATGGTATCCTAGGATTAGAATACCACTCTTCTGCTGTTGGTCGATTTTTGAAAAGTGGATTTGGTAGATTTGGACTTGGACGGGTAATTCTTGTTTATTAAACTGGTATTTGTTGTTGTTTTTTCCCCTTGTTGTAGATTTTTGTACGTCTAAATTGGCCGGTTAAACCAAAGCTTGGAGATCAAAGCCTTCTTTAGATTTTCGTGGTGGGAGGTATCAACACTCTTGAGGTTTGTTTTCTTTCTTTGTTTTCTGGATATTTTTATTTGGTATCATCAGTTTTGTATCATTCTTTCTACTTTGTTGATGTGAAAGTTATATGTTATTTTAGGTGATAAGCAAGATGAAAAAATCATCCCTTTGTTTAGTGCCACTTGATTTTTGAAGTCCGGGATTTTAACATGATAATTTTGTCGCACGATTGTAATCACATGCATGCATCAATCAAGCAAAAATAGGAAGTCCTAAAGGAAAGCAGAATCATCAAGTCCCAAGTGCACAAAATCTGAAATTAGTATCCTCATCCATCACACAAGCACAATTAAGAGCCATATATGTGAGCACTTTCTAAACAAGTTTAAGCACTATTTATTTAAGGACGACAGATTATGGAAGTATTAAGTAGCAGATGACCAATTTGCACTTGGGTGCCGCTAAAAAAAGAAGATCGGGCTAGATCCATGAACAACAAAGAGCCCATAAATTTAATATTTGACCAGTTAAAGTGGTGTCTGGGTTTGTCTCTACTTGAGTAACCTTTTTGTGCTCATTACAAAAATTGCAGTCTTTGAAAAATCATTACATGTTATGCTGTATGCATAACACAATAAGATGATATAACGCTTAAAGGGCTGACTTTTATATTTAAGTAGACTCGTGATACATTAATTTATGCAATACACGAATACTATAATTCTGACGTCGTATTCTTGTGGCTGCAAACAACCCTTCTCAAACCAATTAGTACATGCTCAGTTGATTTTAGTTTCAGCTTCGTCGTAAACCATTTATCATTTTAACATCATATTAGCTTATTCACTACAAAAATTCATCAAAATAGGGACCGAAAAATTAAAACTGAGAAATTTCGGTATCTAATTAGAGATTGATTTATAACTGAATTTTTTTAGTCTTTAGTTTTTAGCATTTATCATGGAAAATCAGTCTTGGGTCGGTTTCTAAAATTTGAGTATTATTTAATAACTGAAATTCAGTTTTTAAGCAGTTCCTAATGAACTAAACTATTCAATGGTTGAGATTCCTGAAGTATTTTATATCTGATGGGCAGCATTAGTGATCCGTGTCATACTTTTAAGTTATAAGGTGTAAACTGGTACAACATGGCCACTTCTTCATGATACCCATACTTCTTGTAGAAACTGACCGCATAAAGCTCCACATTTTCTCCATTTAGACCTGCAGCTTCCACTTGGATCTCTTCACTTCCAAATTTGCACATGGCTGCCATCAATCATCCCAACTTGAATCCTCATTTTAGCCATACTGAAATCCATTAATAACACCACCATTATGTGCTTCTCAGCGTGTCCACCTCCTTCTTGTCCCTTCTCGTCCTCGGTTCGAACCTCATCCAGTATAGTCATTTATAAATGTTTCAAAAGAGGTTTTTATCAAAAAGCAAGTCTTCTCATATACGTAACCTACTGTCCCAACGATGAAAGAGAATGACTCAGATTGGTAGTTTTGCAAGCTGTTGATTTTTGCTAATTTGGGTATCTTAAAGGTTGAAAAGGGCACTAGTTGCAATGACAGAAGCATCGGCCTCTGTTAGCTTATGCTACTTTGCGGAAGTTAAGACCGTATCTGAGTGGCTTCGTAACATTAAAGACAATACACTTTATTAATAGAAGATAAACTTTATGCATGGGTTTTGAAGTCACTCTAAGATTTTATCTTTGGGCTTCAGCATTATTCAATAGCTGATTTCGGAGAAAGCAAAAGGTCTCAAGACATAATCCACTGGTGTATTTTGGTGCAGTTCATGGAATTTGTCAGATTTTGATTAGAGTATCAACATTTTTTTGGTCACTTCAGTGTTTGGTTGAGAGATACACCAGAATTGTAAATGTCTTTGTTTTTATTGTGAAGTTTTGGGAATGAGGAAAAGATTGGTTTCTATGTAATCAACAGGTGGAAAAGCTTTTGCTACATAATAATTTCTTTGAGCATTGGATGGCTCACTTTTACTTGTCCGATGTACACTTCATTATATACCACATATTTTTCCTTTTATTGGCTTCTTGCTTGTATTGCTCAAGATATATTGTGTTGGCTTTGTACTATGTTTCATTTGTTGTTGAAAAGTAATGGATTTGCATGTTTTGTAAATATCTGCATAGGAACTACGGTACACATTATCGAAAATGAGAACGTATATATGCGTGTGTATTAACATTAAAAATTACATTCATCTTGAGACCGAACAGAAACTATATTTCAGTTTTTAAAATTCGGTCTTTGAAAATATTTAAGACTGCTATTTCAGTCTTTAGAGTTTAAGACCGAACCTTTCGGTCACAATTTTATTTAAGACTTGACATTTAAAGACCGAAATTTCGGTCTTTGTTCAGTTTCTGAATATAGTCTAAAGACTAAATGGTTACGTTAGAAACCGAAAATTTCAGTCTTTAGTCCACTTTTTTTTTTGTAGTGATTCTTGTGTTAGATTCATGAGGCTATGGAGGTAGTTTCAGAAAGAAGTAGTCCTGATATGGAGCTGATTCTTGGAGGCACTACGATGTTGTCTTCGAATGATATGTATGAGTTACTTTTGGGTTCTTCTAGCTATATTTAACCCTTGTTCTGCATGTGGTACGCATGTCCACTTTATTTTTAATGGTGTCGATCTTCTAGTTTACAAGGATTATTGAATTCACCTGTACACACACATGCACATGAAATCCACATGATGTCACGTACGCTGACATAATATTCATCAGGAAGATGGTGTATAATATTCTATCAGGTCCTATCAAATATCCTCAAATTATTGAGTTCAAAAAAATTAAGTAATTCATTAGAAGAAAAGGTAGAACAGTGATACACCAATACTGGAGGTTATATATTATTAGCAATCTGATTTTTATTGAATATTTATGTGTATGTACTCACAACAATTTGTAAATACTGTTACCATCTTAAGTTGATGTTCCCTAACCTTGTTGGTTGCAGATGCTGAAGAAAGGGATACAGTTCAGAAAATAATCAATAATATAATGCTAAATTAAGTTGATGTTCCCTACCTTTGTCCGTCACGGTGAAACTGCAATATCATGAGGACATATAAAAGGTACTTAGCTGGTCTCTGATTTTATTTAACCAACTTAGTTTAAGTAACATATTTTTATTACAGATGAAGAAATATTAAATGGGGGCGCACGTGCATTAGTCGAAGAAAGTATCTGCACTTGAAACCCAAGTTACTGGATTATAGAATAAAGTTCAAGAGCTAACAAATTTGATTATGACAGTGTTGGATTTTGATAAGATATTGCTTCAATTTATTTAGAAGAGAAAAGAGAGTAGAGATATGAAGATAAAAAATATCTCTTTTTCTTGTCTTATTACATAAACAACAGCCTTATTTATACAGCTCGGTAAAATACATAAATATAGCAAACTAATATGAACCACTTATATAAGTGGTGATTACATATTTACACCATTATAATTAATGGTTATTATTCCATCAAATATTAACCTGCTGTTTGTTTTGCTAAATTTAGAAGGTCTTCATTATTCAACACTCCTCCTTGAAGAACTTCTTTTGTATACCAAGCTTATTCCTCAGAGGTTCAAACTTTGCTTTCGGAAGGGGTTTTGTAAAAATATCAGCTAGATGCTCTTCTGTATCACAATGGACTAGGCTGACCTTTCCTCTGCTTTCCGCTTCTCGAACAAAGTGGTACTTTATTTTAATATGTTTTGTCTTTCTATGTTGCACTGGGTTTTTGGCAATAGCAATTGCTGATGTGCTATCACAGAATATTTTAGTCGCCGACTTTTGTTTCTCTCCAAATTCAGACAATATCCTTCTTAGCCATATTGCTTGATTTACTGCTGCACATGCTGCTATATACTCAGCTTCAGCTGTTGACTGTGCAATCGTATCCTGTTTCTGACTTAGCCAAGAAAATACACCATCTCCAAGTGAAAACACATATCCTGATGTACTCTTCATATCATCCATTGATCCTGTCCAATCACTGTCTGAATATACAACCAGTTCAGGATCTTCAGTAGATCTGAACCAGATTCCATAATCTGTAGTAGCTTTTACATAACGGACTACTCTTTTTACTACTTTCATGTGTATTTCTGTTGGTTTTTGCATAAACCTAGATAATACACTAGTAGCATACATTAAATCTGGTCGGGTAGTAGTTAAATATAATAAGCTGCCTATTATACTTCTGTAACATTTAAAATCTGCTTCTCCTGAATCATCGTCCTTGCTCAATTTTTCATTTTGAGCAAGAGGAGTTGAAATTGGTTTACATCCTTTCATATTAAACTTCTTCAAGATATTTATTGCATATCTTTTCTGACAAATGAAGATTCCTTCTTTGGTTTGATCAATCTCCATTCCTACGAAGTAGTTCATCAAGCCTAGGTCCGTCATTTCAAACATTTTCATCATCTCTTGTTTGAATATAGCAATCATTGACATATTACTTCCTGTAATTATTAGATCATCAACATAAAGGGAAATAATTAGCATGTCAGAACCTTCCACTTTAATGTATAGAGTTGCTTCATTTGGACCCTTCTTAAATCCCTGTTGATAAAAATATTTATCAATCCGACTGTACCATGCTCTTAGAGCTTGCTTAAGTCCGTACAAAGCCTTTTTTAATCCTAAAGACTTTGTCTTCCTTTCCTTTTACTACGAATCCTGGTGGCTGCTCAATATAGATTTCTTCTTCCAAGAAACCATTTAAAAAAGCAGATTTCACATCTAGCTGGAAAATACTCCATTTACGTTGTCCGGCAAGAGCAAGAATTATTCTGATTGTATCCTGTCTTGAAACAGGCGCAAAAGTTTCATTATAATCAACTCCAATTTGTTGTGAGTAACCTTTTGCAACTAATCTTGCTTTGTATTTTTGAACTGAACCATCTGGATTTTGCTTGGTTTTGTACACCCATTTCACGCCAATAGTGTCTTTATGCGGTGGTTTATCAGCCAACTCCCATGTTTGGTTTTTTTCAATCATGTGAATTTCTTCTTTCATGGCAACTCTCCATTCTTTGCGCCGGGCTGCTTGCTCATAGTTATATGGTTCATCTGAAACAAGGTAGCAGAACTGCACTTGTTCGGGATCAAAGTCAGATATTCTTTCAGTGTTTTCATATAATTCCGACAATCTTCGAGTTTTCGTTGGTGGTTCATCTGAAAAACTATCAAATTCATACCTTGGTGAGTCTGGATCATCTGAGCTACTCTCAGACTCCTCCTGAAAATGTTGTTCTTATTGACCAACTATGATGGGAGTTAGTTCAGGATTGAATGATTCTGTTACTACATACTTTTTGTTAATGTCATTATGCTCCCAATCCCAAGAAGCATTCTCGTCAAATAAAACATCTCTACTGACTTGTATTTTGTTGTTTTGTGGGTTATAAACCCGATATCCCTTGGATTGTGAACTATAGCCAAGAAATATTCCTTTTTCAGCTTTGTCATCTAATTTGTGTCGTTTTTCACTTGGTACATAAATGTAACATACGCATCCAAATATTTTTAAGTGACTTACAAATGGTTTATGTTCGAACCATGATTCAAGAGGTGTTTGATTGTTAACAGCCTTTGTAGATAATCGATTCTGAAGATATACTGCTGTGTAAACAGCTTCTGCCCAGAACTTATTTGGCAAACTTTTGTCTTTCAGCATTGTCCTTGCCACATCACTGTTCGGTTCTTTCTTTCACATACACCATTCTGTTGTGGTGTATACGGAACGGGAGTTGGCGATGTATACCTTCTGCTTCACAAAATACTTTAAATTCTGATGATGTATACTCCGTCCCATTATCACTCCTCAGATTCTTGATTTGGCGGCCGCTTTCCTTCTCAACATGGCTTTTGAACTTATTGAATATTTTAAATACCTCTGATCTTTCTTTCAAGAAATATACCCAAGTAATCCGAGAGTAATCATCAATAAATAATATGAAGTACTTACTATTATCAAGTGATGGAGTCCTCATAGGTCCGCATACATCCGTGTGTACTAATTCTAACTTCTTTGATGCTCTCCATGCTTGCCCAGTAGGGAATGGCTTTCTTGACATTTTCCCCAACTGACATCCTTCGCATACACCAATGGTTTCTGAAATTAGAGGAAGACCTTTGACCATATTTTTGTATGAAAGAAACTTCAAGCATTGTAAATTACTATGCCCGAAACGCTTGTGCCACAACCACGTCAGCTCGTTCGCTTTGGCCTGGATAGACTTTTCTTCTGTTTTATATTGCCAGTGAATGGGAAAACATTTCTGTTGCATTTTGACATATGCGATGTTATTCCCCTTTGGATCATAGATAGCACATGTGTCTCTTTCAAAATTAATTGAATATCCATTTTGCATCATCTGTGGGACACTAAGTAAATTTTGATCCAAACTTGGAACATATAGTACGTCTTTAATTTGTCTTGTTCCTTTCTTTGTCTCAACAGTGATTGTACTCATACCTTCGGATTTCACCATTGCTCCATTCCCCATTCTTACTGGAACTTTAATAGATGAGTCTATTTAGTTAAAGACATGAGAATGTTTGGTCATATGATTAGTACAACCACTATCAATGAGCCATGCATTCTCCTGATTAGTTGTGTTTTGACATGCATAAAATAATTTGTCCTCTTCCTCCATTATCTCTGATTTGCTTGCTTGCTGACTTTTAGCTCTACATTCCTCCTCAGTATGGTTGAACTTTTTACAATAAGTACATTGAGATTTTCCCTTGTACCAACAATTCTTTTCAGCATGATTTGTTTTCTTGCAAATCGAGCATGGAGAAAATTTGGCTTTTTTCTCAACTTCTTTGACGTTGTTTGGAATGCACTTTCTAAGTGCTCCTCCTTTTTTATTTTGCTTGAATGATGAGGCTTTGTGATTTGACCGGAAAGCTCCTTCTCCTGATATTTCACTTCTTCGAGACATCCGATCTTCATGAATTTGCAGAGATGCAATTAATTCTGATATGCTTAACCATGTGAGATCTTTTGATTCTTCAATCACAGTCACCACAATATCAATTTTTTCGGATAAAGTAACCAACATTTTTTCAACAACTCTTTGGTCGGTTATACTTTCACTGTTTGATTTTAGCTCGTTCACCAGTTTAATCACCCGAGAAGAGTAATCTTTAATTGTTTCTCCATCTTTCATTTTGATATTTTCAAATTCACGCCTGAGAGATTGAAGCCTTATTTTTGTTGTCTTCTCATCTCCTTCAAATTCTGCTTTTAAGATATCCCATGCTTCTTTTGCTGAAGTTGCATTCATGATTCGAGGAAAGATTGTATCTGTTACAGCAACATGAATTTTTGATAATGCTTCTGCATCTTTTTGTGGCCAGTCAACTGATGGAGTGGCAGTATCCCTATTCTGGGGTATACCGTTTTCTACAACGCTCCATAAGTGTTGGGTTGCTTGGAGAACGACCTTCATTTTAATACTCCAGAACTTATAATTTTCTCCATTGAAAATGGGAATAACTTGCTGTTGATTTGAACCAGAAAATGCCATTGTTATGTATTATATTGCGGAAAATAGATTTAGGCCTTCTTGATCATTGAGGCTCTGATACCAAAATGTTGGATTTTGATAAGATATTGCTTCAATTTATTTACAAGAGAAAAGAGAGTAGAGATATGAAGATAAAAAATATCTCTTTTTCTTGTCTTATTACATAAACAACAGCCTTATTTATACAGCTCAGTTAAATACATAAATATAGCAAACTAATATGAACCACTTACATTAGTGGTGATTACGTATTTGCACCATTATAATTAATGGTTATTATTCCATCAAATATTAACCTGCTGTTTGTTTTGCTAAATTTAGAAGGTCTTCATTATTCAACAGACAGTAAGTTGTAAATTAATTAGTTATCTTGGTAACCAACTAATAGATGCATATTTAACATGTGTTCTTCTTATAGACGACAGAAAAGAGAAATCAATCAGACAACACATTAGGTTTTGGTAGTTCGCCTTAGCCCTCAAGTAATACAACTTGAAGAGTTAATTATAATATTAGTTTAATATAATATTAGTTACAACTGTGATAATCATCTGTAGTACTCTTGGTGGTTTTGCTATCTATGGATAATCATCTGTTGTACTTCACTATGCTATTGGTGCCTTAGCCCCATTTAATTTCCAAAGAAGAAAATATATTAATCAGCAGTGTTATTCAAGATTAAATTTCCAACAATAGTGTAGATTGAACGATGAATATTACGCAGCGACAAAATGTCTTCTTTTGGGCATTGTAGTTGAATTAGAACTAAGTTGTTTGTGCTTTTTTTAAAAGAAAAATTTGGTATGAATTGTTTGTGCTTTGTTACTGAAACCGAATGAAAAACTGGTTTGTTTAGTTATTTAATTGACCAAACTACATGTTGATCGTGTTATGTTCATTTAGTAATTGACTTTTAAATGAACCACTCACATGTTGGGTTTGCTATGGGAGTTGTGTTTAGACCTTTTTTTTTTGTGGTTGTGGTTTTTGTTGGCGTAAACCAAAATTAATTAATTTTAGTAGTGTCTATTAAAATAAAAAAACATGTCCATTCGTCAAAAGACATGTTCATTCATCAAGAGTAATATCCGTTCGTCAAGTATCATATCCATTAGACGAAGTGTCATGTCTATTGGTGAAGTGTTGTGTCCTTTAAGTCTAAGAGTCATGTCATTTAATGGTTGTGTCTATTGAAATGGTTTGTAAACCACTATATAGAAGTGGTCATTTTAGTTGTAATGAGGTGAATGAAAAAAAGAAAAGTAAGGAAAAAAAAATAGTTCTTCCTCCTACAAAATAAAGTCTCCTTCCTCCAATAAATTTATATCAGTGCTTCTCTACTCCATCAAACTAGTATCAAAGCTTCTTCAAAAAACTAACAAATTGGTATCAAAGCCAAAAGCCAAAAATAAACTCTAACAAAGTGGTATCAGAGCCTGGTTGAAATATGGCATTTCAATTTCTTTTTCCGTTTGTTCTCACGAAAGAAAATTATGAAAACTCGAGTAACAAAAAGAAAGAAGAATTGATCTCTAAAGGATTATGGGAGATCATTGAAAATAGATTTAAAGATCTAGAAGATACTAAAGATTTGACGGAGAAAGAAAGAAAATCTATCACAATATTGAGTTGGAATGATCTTCAAGCTCGTATTGTGATGATTGAGAATATCGATGATGAAGCTTATGATCATATTACTGGAGAAAATTGCGCAAAAGCCGCATGTAATTTATTGAAGGAGATTTATGGTAAGAATGTGGAGGAGAACAACAAGAAGATAAATTGAAAGAGGCTATTTATGAAGCCAAAGCTGAAAAAGCTGAAAGTAGCATAACTGAGCCCGCAAACGTGCCAAATGGCAACGAAGCCAAAGTTCACATTGAAGAGATTAAGTCAACCAATGATGTGAAAGATAATAACAAAAAAGGCAGCGGGGATGTAAAAAAAAAGAAACTCCAACAAAGAGTGGGAAGAAGAGTCCTAAATCTAGTGGCTATGTTTCTTGCAAATCATGTTCCAAGACATTCAACTAAGAAAAGACTTTAGATCTCATACAATGTCCAAACACGTTGCTCAAGACACAAAAATCGCAAACAAAGCCTGAAGAAGAAAAAGATGATGAATCACTACCCAAGGTCGACGATGCTGCAAAAGAAAATACCGAAAATGATGTCGAAGACACGGTTAGTAGCGTTGCTGATATGGGAAAAGAATCTGAAAAAGTGGTTTCAAAAGAAGCAAACTCTCTTCAGAGCAATACACTCGTAGTTGAACATAACGAAAGGATGGAGTTAAAGCACAAAAATGTTGCAGCTGAACAAAAAAAGAAGAAGGTCATGGTGACTGAAGTTGTTGCCGGTGGATCAGTCGAGATAATAAAAGAAGCAAACGATGCTAACGACATCAAAGAAGCAAATGATGCTAAAGATACCCAAGAAACAAACAATGCTACTGATTCGGCACCTACTGAGAATACTACTGAAAAAACATTCTCCAGTCACTTCATGAAATATGGGGAGATCACAGATTCAACCATAATGGTAGATAAATTCACACAAAAACCTCATGGTTTTGGATTTGTTAGATTTGTCAATCCAACGCTGCTTGACAAAGTTCTAAGTGATGATTATTTCATAGACAAAAGAATATTGGATGTTAAAAGAGTGCTTCCAAGAGATAGCACCCCAACCAAGAAGCAGATGAACTCAAAACAAAGAAAATCTTTGTTGGCGGTTTGCCTCCAACATACATTGATGATAAACTAAAAGAGCATTGTAGCTCGTATGAAGAAATAGTTGAAGCTCAGATTATGGTTGACCATGCCACCAAAAGGTCGAGTGGTTTTTACTTTGTGACATTTACTAGCAAGGATGCGGTTGAAAAGATAACTCCCAAGGGTAAAATGCATGATAAGTTGATGTCTCTACAGAAGAAGAAGACAAAAAAGATAATTCGGATAATATCCCTATTTTCACCGAAGCATGAAAAATATAAAGATTGGATAGCAACACAAAAGAGCACAAGTGGTTGTTGAGATTTGTGATACGCAAATCACAAAATTGTAGGCAACAAATTTTCTATGTGGATCCATTTTTGGTGGAGATATTTGTTGCTACTTTTGTGGGATATTTGAAAATGAAGGCAAAGATTATTTGGTGCTTATCCAAATAGATATATTTGAGATATATGAGGATATATTTGAGATATATGAGGATAATTTGGGTGACAAGTTACTCTATAAAAGGCCTACATGATATCTTCATTAGGTGGTGGAAAAATTTGCCATTGTTCTTCATTATCTTTCTCCTCAAATTGTTTAGCCATTAGATATTCTCTACCTATTTCTCAATAAAGTTATTGATTCAAGTTGTGTTTGTTTAATGATAGTTGAGATCGGTTGTAAACAATATTTTGGTGAATCAATAAAGAGGGTGGTTGGGTGGAATATCATGTGTTCATATTTACGATATTTTTTTGTGTTGTTGTTTGTTATTCAATCACATTCATCTTCAAGTGATTGGGTGAAAAAGATTCATTTTGTTTTTGGGTGTTTTGTCAAAACTTCCGCTGCGCACAAAACCCCAACAGTTGGTATCAGAGCTCAGATCACCGCATAGCTTGGAGTGTTTGTTGGATTGAAAAAATAATTGATTTTTTGTTTGAAAAAATTGATTTTTTGATGTCGGAGATGATGACGTTGTCGAAGATGGCTATTTTGAATGGGAAGAATTGGGGTATATGGAAGCCGAAGATGGAAGACGTTCTATATCTCAATGATTTGCATGATCCCATTGATGGAAATGGGGAGAAGCCCTCGAATATGGATGAGGGAAAGTGGAAGAAAATGGACAAAAAGGCGATTGCGTTGATTCGCCAATATTTGGATGATTCTGTGTTCCACCATGTGGCTAGTTGTGAATCCGCAAAGGCGTTGTGGGACAAATTAGTATCGCTGTATGAGTCAAAGAGTACTACAAGCAAGGCTTTTCTGGTTCGAAAGTTGGTGCAACTTCGATTGGATGAGGAGAAGTCTGTTGCAGAGCATTTGAACGAGTTTCAAGATGTCATCAATCAATTGGCAAACATGAAGGTCAATTTTGATGATGAGTTGCAGGCTCTTTTGTTGATGAGTTCTCTTTCGGAAAGCTGGGAGACTTTGGTTGTTTCATTGAGTAATTCCAATGCTAATGGAACTATCTCTTTGGAAACGGTTCGAAGCAGTCTTTTGAATGAGGAGCTAAGGAGAAAAGGGTCGGAGTTGAAATCGGTTCAAACTGAGGCGATGGTAGCAAGGGACTCAGGTAAAGATACAAGAAAGAAGAAATGTGCTATATTTTGTCATTATTGTGGTAAGAAAGGCCACAAGCGCAATGATTGCTATTCATATATACGAGATATGAAGAAGAAGAAGGCGCAAGGTGATAATAATAGTGATGAGGCACAGGCAGGCTTTGCTGAAGGTACCGAAGGCAATTCTTCATGTGATGTCCTACTTAGTGTTGTGGAGCCTTGGAAGATGGATTCAGGAGCCAGTTTTCACATATGTCGAGATGTGAAAAGTTTTTCTTCGTATGAGAAGAGTGTTGGCATGATAAAGACGGTCAATGGAGTAGAGCTACCAATTTGTGGAGTTGGAGCTGTTAGGTTTCGGATGCATGATGGAGTGGAGAGAGAAATTGCCGGTGTGAGGCACATACCCACTTGTTCGCATAACCTCATATCTCTCGGTCAGTTAGATCGCCGCGGTTGCACTTATGAGACTCGAGGTGGAGTTTTGAGAGTGAAGAAGGGTGGACGTGTGATGATGCGAGGAGTTTTGGAGGAGGGAAACCTATATAGTTTGGTCGGTTCAGTGGTCAACAGTGGAAGGCAGGTGACGGTTGAAGAACCTAGTCCACAGCAAGGTGGAGAGGTTAATATGGTCACTGCTGATGGTCCTAAGGTGGAGGATCATGGTATCGACAAGGGTCTAGATGTTGATGATGCTCGAGGGATCCCGGAGATGAAGAGATCATGTCAAGCGGAAGACGGATGTCGAGTTGTGAAATCCACAAAGACAAGATGGAGGTCTTTGTGGTATTACAAACGCTTTTGAAGATCGCTATTGGCGTGGTGCACGATGAGGGAGATGCACCATTTGTGGGCGATGGTGGAGGTTTGTAATGATGTTAATTGAGAAAAGAAGGTTGAAAGTGAGAGCTAAGTTGGCTAGTGTTGAGTGGAGGAGATGTTGTGATTTGGTATCAAGGTGGAGTGTTGAGATTTGTGATACGCAAATCACAAAATTGTAGGCAACAAATTTTCTATGTGGATCCATTTTTGGTGGAGATATTTGTTGCTACTTTTGTGGGATATTTGAAAATGAAGGCAAAGATTATTTGGTGCTTATCCAAATAGATATATTTGAGATATATGAGGATATATTTGAGATATATGAGGATAATTTGGATGACAAGTTACTCTATAAAAGGCCTACATGATATTTTCATTAGGTGGTGGAAAAATTTGTCATTGTTCTTCATTATCTTTCTTCTCAAATTGTTTACCCATTAGATATTCTCTACCTATTTCTCAATAAGGTTATTGATTCAAGTTGTGTTTGTTTAACGATAGTTGAGATCGGTTGTAAACAATATTTTGGTGAATCAATAAAGAGGGTGGTTGGGTGGAATATCGTGTGTTCATATTTCCGATATTTTTTTGTGTTGTTGTTTGTTATTCAATCACATTCATCTTCAAGTGATTGGGTGAAAAAAATTCATTTTGTTTTTGGGTGTTTTGTCAAAACTTCCGCTGCGCACAAAACCCCAACAGTGGTATCGTGTTCAACAAATGTTGCTACATTGGACATTCAAGGAATTTTGGTTTAGGGGAGGCATTGTTGGCGTAAACCAAAATTAATTAATTTTAGTAGTGTCTATTAAAATAAAAAGACATGTCCATTCGTCAAAAGACATGTTCATTCATCAAGAGTAATATCCGTTCGTCAAGTGTCATGTCCATTAGACGAAGTGTCATGTCTATTGGTGAAGTGTATGTACACGGAAAAGTCATAATTAAATTGTGAATACATTTGCAGACATGTGGAATGAACATATTTTTGTGAAGAATCGAACTTTTAATCAGTTTAGTTTTTTTTTATCGTACTTTGTTTATATATATTTTTCTTCAAAACGCTTTTTACTTTTTTGGACATTTTGACTATTGCTATTTACTATAATTTCTAATTAAATATTGTAATACTGCCATAATTTACAATATTACTGTGATAAAGCTTATAACTTTTAAAAACGTTAGGTGTTTTACATAGCATGTAGCACAAGGTTTCATTTGAAATTTTGGAAACATGAGGTTCCCAAGATTGGCTACTTTTTACATAGCAGTTTCTAGCGTTCATCTATAAATTTGCAACTGAATTGCAAACTTTGCATTGGCAACTAGTTGCAAACTGAGACTCAGTTTGCAACCTAGTTGCAAACTGAAATTTGTAATGCATGCCTTGTATGTTTTTTTTTGGCAGCAAATGATTTATTTAATTAGATCATACATGAAAAAACACTAAAAACACCGTACAAAAAACGATTCATGAATACACGAAAATTATGCTGGTGGAGGAACAAACAGAGGAGGATCAAAAGGTGGAGGACTGCCACTGCAAGCAGTGTAGCAAGTTCTCAAATCATTTAAGCATTTCAGATAACAACCAGAGGCTGGCGTCGAGAAGCAGCCAGTTTCACACGAAATAAATGACTGTAAGCACCAAAGCATTGACCTGGTAAGCCCTAGCAGCTAACATTGTTCAGAGGGAGAAGTACGATAACAACTGTGTAGTTATAAGGATTTCCCAATGTGAAGGGGAACTTACCATTGTTTTCTTTGACTTTTAAAGAAACTGGTTTGTGTGATTGTGTCTACACTAAAGTGCTCTTATATAAATGTGGAACTGGAAAAAATATATGGTAATTTTGTATAATTAATCTGGACAAATGATTCTTGGTTTATTTTATACCATGACTGTGGATTTGAGAATTTTTAGTTTATGAATTAAAATGAGAATAAATGGTAGAAATATGGAAATGGAAATGGCTTTGCATTGTAGGAAACGTTTTAATTTAACTGATTTTGGTGGTATAATCTTATTGATAAACCATATATGGACAAAGATATAATACTAAATTGTCGTGATAAATGGAAATCTAATTTATACATAATACATATATTCAAAATGAAAATCAGTGTTTGTTATTATCAATTTGAGATTTTATTAGATTTGTATATGTACAACAAACATAATGAGCACAAAAATTATATTTAATTGGAAAGATCGAACATTCTTGCTGACATATGCATGTCTTATTTTTGAATTAATAACCGATTATCTTATTTCCTTATAGGCATGAAATGGTCAAAGATTGATTATTTTCTTAATTATCCTATTTAGTGCTAGTTTCTAATTTTTGAGTTATCATATTTTATTTATTAACATTAATATCAATAGTAATTGATTACACAGAATACACTTGATAAAACTATTTGTATGCCTCCGCAGTGTCCAGTTCAACCCAAGGCTGCAACATTTAATGTCTATTTGATTCTCACTAAATACACAGATTAATTAGCAAAGAAAACTAATTGTATTCCTTGTATGTTTCCTCAAATACTATTGAATAAAATTATCTATACGATTTGTCTCTTATCATTTACTGCTGTCATTTTGTTGGTACATAATGTAGTTCAGTTTGAAGAATTAGATACTTTAATCTTCGCAATCTCTAATAGTTTGTAAATGCACAAACTTGTTTGTGTATGATATTCTAAACTGATGTGTTGCCTGAAGTACGGAAGTTGGTATGTATGCATTTATTTGAAGCTTTATTTATTGTGTATTATTTGTTTTATATATAATATGTATTGGGTATAAGAAACTCTACTACATATGGATTACAGCTACATCATTCTGCAATTTACACCCTTACCTTTTTTTTCTTTGGTTTTCCCGGTGTTACAGTTTTACATTTCCTGCATCAAGAAAGTGTTCAGTTTATTTACATTGATGGTTCATAGTTTGGAAGGACTTATTGTCCTTATTGCACAGTCGTTGGCAATGTTTGCTGAAGCAGATCCTTAAGTGCAGTAAAATTATCGGTGGTGATCATGCTGCCCCGATGTAAAATATTAGTTTTGTTTGCCAAAAGATGTTGATAAAATGTATATTAGGTCAATATAAACTAATCAAAAAGCTGATGAACTGACAATTCATTTGCTTTTTATATATTTGTTTTCTCCGGTCTTTACAAATTCACTCGCTCTTTACATATTTGTTTTCTCCAATTTAAGTCTCCAGCCATAGTAACTGTTGCGGAGACGAAACTAAACTGATGCTTGTTATTTTTATTTATTTTCAGACTTTGGAACAAGCATTGGTTGCATGGGCTCGACTACTGCAGTTTAGGTTTTTTTATTTTTTTTAGAGCAAGAAATGTGAACATTATGCTTTGTATAAATTGTGTTATATGGTGTGTATTAAATGAAGATATACTTTGTGTATTAATTGAAGTTATGTTTTTTGTATTAATTGAAGTTGTGTTTTGTGTATTAATTGAAGTTATGCTTTGTGTATCTTCTTTATTGAGCATATATATCAATTGGGTGCAGTGCTTCTTTATACTGCATATACGTTGTACATGATTTCATGATTTTGATACCGTTAAAAGCCGTATCTAATTCGTTGATAGCGTTGTAGGAATGAGGCATTAAACACGGTTTTAAGCCATATCAGTATATTAGTTTAATACGGTTTTAAGCCATATTAGTAAGTTTAATACGATTTTAAGCCGTATCAATATAGGAATTTGATATGGCTTTAAGCCATATAAATATAGGAATTTGATACGGTTTTAAACCATCAAATTACTATATTGATACGGTCTTAAGCCGTATCAATTCATGAATTTGATACGGCTTAAACCCTTATCAAATTCGTATATTGGTACGGCTTGAGACCGTATCTTAGTGACAAAGACACCATTTTTTAATACGGCCTAGAGCACTGCCTAATTGCTATAGATATGGCCAAAAACACACCTTAATTTGCATATATGGTGTAGTGATATGCCAATAAACCAGATGTAAACTCGGTAGAGGGCCTAAAATCGAAGGTTGATATATACTCCAAGCTCTGCCTCTCTACAAGTAGAGAACTCAAGGTCATCTTCTGTCTACTCAACACGTCCGCCACCACATTACGCTTGCCAGACATATAAGCAATTTCAAAGTCATAGGACACTAAGAACTTCATCCATCTTTGTTGTCTCAAGTTGAGATCCTTCTGCGAGAAAAAATATTTGAGAGATTTATGATCGGTATACAACTCGAACCTCTCTCCTAGTAGATAATGACGACAAGTCTTAAGCGCGTATACTATGGCAGCCAACTCTAAATCATTGGTAAGGTAGTTATTCTCATGAACTCTCAATTGTCTACCACTATAACATACTACCCTTCCCTCTTGCATCAAAACGGCACTAAGCCCTGTGCCACATGCATCAGTGTATACTGTGAACATCTTGTTCCCGTCAGGCAAAGTCAAAACTGGGGCTGTTGTCAGAGTCCTCTTCAATTGTCGAAAAGCATCCTCATAATCTATATCGCAAGAAAATGTCAGATTTTTCTTCATTAGTCTGGTGAGTTGGGATGATATTTTTGCGAAGTCCTTAATGAACTTCCTATAATAGCCCGCTAAACCGAGAAAACTCCTCACCTCCGTTGCATTCTTTGGAGCTTTCCAACCTTGAACTGTAACTACTTTTGTAGGACTCACCGCTATCCCTTCCTTGGAAACCACATGCCCTAAAAATCTCGCTTCCTTTTTCCAAAAGTGACACTTGGAGAATTTCGCCTTAAGCTGGTGTGTTCTGAGAATCCTTAAGACCTTTCCTAAATGCAGGTGTGACGGCCCGCCCCGCACCAACCGACATTTACTCCAAGTGCGTTGTACACATGTCCAGTTAGCACAGGACAGTCGTCAGAAGGAAAGGAAAGGAGTAAATGAACTAACAAGGAACCTGTAAAATGTCTCACAGCGCATGGAACAAAATATAATAACAACATATTTGACATAAAACAGGTGAGACAGTGCATAAGCTGAAAATAAACTAACATAACAGCGGAAAATCCAAGTACAGCTTATGATCCAAAGTTAACATTATTACAACTTTTCAAACTGTCTCAAAAAGCAAAAGCAAGATAAAGGAGGTACACTACTAATGCCCAAGTAGCGACCACCAACGACAAAGGGAGAATATCTATATATCATACGTGGAAGCCTCCTGCTCGCCTCCGAATCAGCTACTCGCGCATCACCAGCTAACCTGTCTCTAGTCTTCTCGTGTGAGCACCCAGAGTAATAAGAGGAGACATAAAACTCTGGGTCTGACATAAAGCCTGGTATGAGCGATAAGCATCTAAACAGAACAATAACAGGTATAATCCAATCATACCTGAACCTGGACCTGCAACCAAAGAGTTAGCACTACATACCGTACAATACTCTAAGGTGCCACTAACATACTGTGTAAGAGATACGGGGGTGGGGGTGTGCATGTCATAGTGGTGTCAAACAATCAAGCATAGCAATCATCCTCACATCCCTCACTCAGTGCGTAAAGCATACGATATCCACTACTTTGGTCACTTAATACTTTGGGCCATGACGGAATCCAATCCCGTGTAACCATCACTACAAGCCCACTATCCATCTCTCAGTGGTGAACCAAAGTTATGAATACCGACAACCCCTTTGCACACGTCCCACCGCAAAGCCCAACCATGAAGTGAACTCATTGGTTCCCAACTGGATCCTGAGCTCTAACTTCCATTTGGACTACCTTTGCATCTCGGCTTATTGGTCATCAGCGGATCGGTCTTCTCCTTCTTCTTTGGTTCGGTTCGGATTGCTTCATCACCTCGGATCGGATCGAGTTCCTCAAGTCCCTCCATGATGCACTGGATCGGGTCGGGTCGTGCTCCATGCTCCAACTCGTGGTAGTTCAGATCGTAGCCAAGCTCCAGATCGGTTCGGATACAACCCAGGTCGTACTCAACATCTCAATTCGTGACAAGTTCCTTCGGGTCGGATCGGAGGATGCCATCGGGTTCGTGTCGGAGAAGAATACTCCACGAGCGGTTCGGTTCGCGAGTTGCACCTCCTTGGCCACCTTTTCACGAGCTTCCAGGCGGATCGGGTCGGTCTCCATCACCACAAGCGAATCGGGTCGGATCGTGGAGAGTGGTTCGGTTCGGATAAAGGGGATCTGATCTGGTCCCTGTCTGCAGTTCCTGCACTTTGTCCAATGAGTTGTTTACGCCATTCGATGGCGTTTTCGACCATTCTAATTGTTCTAAACAATCACAAAGCATACCATACATTCATAGCAACATGTATAAACATCCACAAACAGCAAAACATCAATATGGTAGGTCAAAACGGATCAAACTTACACAAAAACCCATATTTTCCCCTTAATCATGTTTAAGAACAACTAACAGTATGATTAGCAAAACTTAACCAAATTACCCAAATTTTCTAACAGATGTCTAAAACAATATTTCAGAATTTATGAATATTTTTCCAGATTTTTAACATGCATAAATTCGCTAATTTTCACTAATCACCCCTTAATCCCCAAATTCCGAGATTTGCAAAATTAGTCGAAATTAATCCAAATTCATATTAGAGGCATAAAATGATGTTTTAGAATTTTAGGATTTTTTCTATATTTTTCTGAGCCATAATTTCGCTAATCTTCGCTAATTACCATAACTAGCCGTAATTAGTGAAAAACAATGCAAATCACTCACCTTAGCCACAAACAAACTTTAGATCTGAAATAATCTCTGATTTGGATCCAATCCTTATGTGTTCCAGCAGCTCTCTCTCTGATTTGGTGCTACCCTCCCTTGATTTGATGTAGTTTTGCTTAATCTTCGATTTGAAAGTGATTAGAGACGATTTTGGATGAAATTAGAAGGTGGAGGCCATGGCTAGGGTGAAAGACATGTTTGTGGCGGCTGGAAAATAAAATAAAATTCGTTTTCCTACTGTTTTCAGCCTCCCCAGAACCCTAATCCCGAAATGGGTTATGGGCCTTCTTGCTAATCACCTCAATCAGACCCAGTTAAGCTGTTTTTCCCCTTCTAAACCTTGTTTCAGCCATATCTCCCAAACGATAAGTCCGTTTCTCACATGTGACCACTCTACGGAAAGATAAACCATCAAACGAATCTAATGGAAGTGGTTTCAGGTCAAAATTCCTTTCCAATCAAAAGTTATGGCCGAAACAAGATCAGCTAGGGGCAAAATGGTCATTTAAAAATCGGCAAAAATCATGAACATGGTAAATTACCCCAATAGTCATTCCCTAACTCTACACGACCATACGACTTCGTATGAGAAAGAAATAAATATTCTACGATCCTCCGATGCGTAGAATGCGGGTTGTTACATTCTCCCCCCCCCCCCCCCCTAAGAAATTTCGTCCCCGAAATTCCTTAACTGAAACATACAAAGAATTCCGCATGCCTATCAATCATTTTCAAACAATAAAACATACAAAACAACACAATAAGCCTATCCTAGCATGCGGTTTACTAACAAGGGAAGAACTATCACTACCAAAACCTTACCAGGCAAAGAGTTCTGAATACTTCTTCCTTATGTTCTCCTCTGTTTCCCAAGTACAGCCTTCCTAATCACCACCCCACTGAACTTTGACTAGTTTCACCACCTTCCTTCGAAGCTGCTTTGTATCGTTCCCAACAATACGCAAAGGCTTGCGGTTCCCAACCGCCTCGGGTTCAACTTCGATGTTATCCAACTGATCAGGTGAAATAGCCATACTAGGGTCGTGCACGAATTTCCTTAACTGGAAAACATGAAATACGTTATGAACTCCTGCCATTTTGTCTGGTAACTCAACTTCATACGTCAAATTCCCAACTTGCTCGAGGACTGGGAATGGACCAAAAAATCTTGGTGCTAACTTACCTCTCCAACCAATCCGAATCACATTCTCAATGGAGAGATCTTGACGAACACCAAGTCGTTAACGAAGAATTCCAAATCTCTTCGTCTCTTATCGAGATAAGTCTTCTGCCTATCTTGGGTAGCCTTCATTCTCTAATATACAATTCACTCAAATACCATCATGACCTGACCTAGTCCTTGGTAAACTATCAATATAATCCATTTGAGACTTGTTCTCATTTCCATTTAGGAATTTCTAATGGTTGTAACAAACCACTAGGCTTCTTTTGCTCAGCTTTTACTAACTGGCAATTTATGCATTTGGACGTAAACTTCCCAACGTCTTTCTTTATCCTTTCCCAGTAGTAGATCTGCTCCATGTCTCAATACATCTTGTTACCACTGGGATGTATAGTCAATTTAGGGTGATGATATGCTCTAAGCACTTTCATCTCTCAGTCCATCTACGTTGGGTACAACTAGTCCCTTATTCTTTCGAAGCCACCCTTCTCGATCAAATCCTTACTTGATCATTCTCTTTCCATCGATACCCATCTCTACCCTAGAGATGGTTTCCAATAGATTAGGATCGTCCTTCTAACTGGAACCAATCCATTCAATCAAAATCGATCTAATCATCAAGCTTACTAGTGTTTCTGAATCCAATTCACTCTTGGGCCTGAAATCATATCCTGTGATATACTCTAGTTGCTTCCATCCTAGAAACAAAACCCCTAAACTGGCACGTCTCCTACTCAATGCAACTATTACCGCACCCAAATCCTTTACTATGATCACTCTGCCCCATGGAGTCATGGCGACTCCACTGCACTGATCCATAGCCACTAGTCCTTTGCTATGTCCACTCTGCCCCATGAAGTCATAACAACTCCACTGCACTGGCTCATAGCCTTACTAATCCTTTACTATGTCCACTTTGCCCCTCGAGTCATGACGAATCTACTGCACTGGCTCATAGTCCTACTACAATCACTTTGTTCCCCATCGCTGGAACCCTATAGGTTATAGTCTACTCAAGGGAAGAAAAATAGGAACAACATAACAACCATAACATCCATCAAACAAGTCCTACCTATCACCTGCTAAATTCATAAACACATCGACACCTACATGATTGGTCTAACCAATCCCAATATGTCGATTCTAGTATGTCTGGTCCAACCAACATCAATAACTAATGGAAGCCCAGCCTCCATACATACACCGATGCCTACTTGACTGGTCCAACCAATCCCAGGCCAATGGAAGCCCCGCCTCCCTACGGACTACCGTACGTCCAACGTACGTTTATCCTCCAAGGATAACTAGATCACGTCCAACGGATCCAGGGTAACGGGCGTCCCCAGATACCCCTGCTTTTAGTCCGCCTAAAATACTTGAGTCCAACCCAAGTCTATCCATTGTCTTGCTGCCCTCTCGAGTCCAACCCAAACCGAATCGAATTCCTTGCAGCCTTCTCGAGTCCAACTCGAGTCAATCTATAACTCAGACCCAGTCTTGAGTATCCATTAGTGACAAACTCTAGTCCAACGTGAGTCGTCTCCCTATTCGTTGCATCTCCAAGATCAACGAACACCCATTTTCTTTTCCGAGTTCAAGTCCAACTTGAATCGCCCTAATCTTCGTTGTATCTTCCATGATCAACAAACACATCCTATTCCTTCGAAGTTCTACTATCCAATAGAGAACATCAACATAGGGTCCTAAACAATCCATTACTTTGCATCTTTCTCGAGTCCCACTCGAGCAATCTCATAACCCTATCGAGTCTAACTCTGGGCAGTCTATACCATTGAACAGTCTTATCATGTTCCGTCTGCCCATCACTCCTCGAGTAAACCAAGATATCATCCAATGAAAAATCACAACAACTATTTACCCCTCACGCAAACCATCCTAGTCGAAATCGACATTCCCCAAGCACAAGCCCCAAAGGCCTAAACCAATATCAGACAAGCACCCAAGGAACATCTCCTCCGAGTTCGGACAATCCACGTGAGGTGATACTAGCAAAACAATCTAGCACTGGAGCACTCATTTGCCTCCCAGAGACAACTAGAACTTATTACAACGATATCCTCTTAGCTTCCTTAACTCCAGTTACTATCGCCATCACTAGGTAGGTACCTAATACCACCCTATTCCTTTGGAGTAGATCGACTCCCCAAAATAATGCTAAACCCAGTAAAGCCTAAACAAAGCAAACACAAACAAACATACATCCATGACTCGATAAGACCATGTTACGGCAAATCATGCTAAGGTTAGTCGAACCACCAATCTGGTTCGTCACAACAAGAGGTCTATCGACTATCTCGGGTTTGTCAAACAATACCCGAACAGAAACATCTTAAATAGAAAGCATACCTTTTATAACGACACCCTTTCACTTCCGCGCCGCACTTGGAGCATTCGACGAAGAAGGAACAACGTTGATAGCATACGCTTTCACAATCTGCTTCTCCCTAGGAGGTTGTGGGCAATCATCCTTGTGATGTCCCGCCTGGCCGCAGTTAAAGCACTTCCTCTCCCCAGGCTTTTCTCGACAATCTCTGGCATAGTGGCCCTTCTTGCCACAACTAAAGCATTCGTCATCTTTCTTATTTTTCTTATTTTGATCATCCTTGGTCGGGTTCTGCTTCCTCTTGCTCTGAGAATTCTTCTTGCCTTCACCTCCTGCTTGCGGCTTTGGCTCCTCTGCAGATGCTGTAGCAACCTCAGTCTTCGACTTAGGAAAAAGGCTCTCTGACCTTAATGCCTTTCCTACAATAGACTCGAACGTCTCATCGATATGTTTTATAAGTCTTTCCTCCAAGTACCCATCCAAGCCAGTTATGAACTTCTCGTTCTTCTTTTCGACTGTATCGATAAGGGACCATCCATATTTCGATAAAGTGTCGAATTCAGCGATATACTCCGAGACTGCTCTTCCATTCTGCTTAAGCTCTAAGAACTTCTTGAACAGTTCTGATTTATGAGCAGCTGGAATAAACTTATCACAAAAGCGAGTCTTAAACTGATTCCAAGTAACTTGATCTTCTGGAGTAGCTGTTCTAATGGCATTCCACCAATTCATCGCTCGCCCTTGCAGCTGACGAGACGCTAGCCTTCTCTTCATCGCATCCTCGATACCCAAGTCGTCGAAGATACGATCACAGCTATCCAACCAGTCCTGAACATCTGTGGCCGATTCCGTTCCGTGGAACGGCTTCCCACCGAGGTTAGTGTAATCCTTGCACAACTTGGTGAAATCGGCCCTAGGCGCCTGCACTACTGGACCACCACAATTAGCAGCATTAGGAACGGCTCCCCGAGCATCTCTAAGCATCTCTCTCATGAGGTCAGTGAACATAGTCCTCATGTCAGGAGCATTCCCATTATTGGATCCTCTACCAGCACCTCTCAAATTTCGGCTCATCGTCAAATCTGTAGAGAGAAAACGATTAACCGTCTCCGTAGTGGTGCCAGTGCAGTACGACTTCATCCTTAGCTATACTAATAATATATATAGATATAGCTTTTGAAAACCAAAATAATCACAAATACGTGCTCTCATATACGCACTATCTCTCCCAGGTGTCTTTCCCTAGGTTAACTACGCAACCTAGAGCTCTGATACCAAATGTGACGGCCCGCCCCGCACCAACCGACATTTACTCCAAAAGTGCGTTGTACACATGTCCATTTAGCACGGGACGGTCGTTAGAAGGAAAGGAAAGGTGGAAATGAACTAACAAGGAACCTGTAAAATGTCTCACAGCGCATGGAACAAAATATAATAACAACATACTTGACATAAAACAGGTGAGACAGTGCATAAGCTGAAAATAAACTAACATAGCAGCGGAAAATCCAAGTACAGCTCATGATCCAAAGTTAACATTATTACAACTTTTCAAACTGTCTCAAAAAGCAAAAGCAAGATAAAGGAGGTACACTACTAATGCCCAAGTAGCGACCATCAACGACAAAGGGAGAATATCTATATATCATACGTGGAAGCCTCCTGCTTGCCTCCGAATCAGCTACTCGCGCATCACCAGCTAACCTGTCTCTAGTCTGCTCGTGTGCGCACCCAGAGTAATAAGAGGAGACATAAAACTCTGGGTCAGACATAAAGCCTGGTATGAGCGATAAGCATCTAAACAGAACAATAACAGGTATAATCCAATCATACCTGAACCTGGACCCGCAACCAAAGATTTATCACTACATACCGTACAATACTCTAAGGTGCCACTAACATACTGTGTAAGAGATACGGGGGCGGGGGTGTGCATGTCATAGTGGTGTCAAACAATCAAGCATAGCAATCATCCTCACATCCCTCACTCAGTGCGTAAAGCATACGATATCCACTACTTTGGTCACTTAATACTTTGGGCCATGACGGAATCCAATGCCATGTAACTATCACTACAAGCCCACTATCCATCTCTCAGTGGTGAACCAAAGTTATGAATACCGACAACCCCTTTGCACACGTCCCGCAGCAAAGCCCAACCATGAAGTGAACTCATTGGTTCCCAACTGGATCCTGAGCTCTAACTTCCATTTGGACTACCTTTGCATCTCGGGTTATTGGTCATCACCGGATCGGTCTTCTCCTTCTTCCTTGGTTCGGTTCGGATTGCTTCATCACCTCGGATCGGATCGAGTTCCTCAAGTCCCTCCATGATGCACCGGATCGGGTCGGGTCGTGCTCCATGCTCCAACTCGTGGTGGTTCAGATCATAGCCAAGCTCCGGATTAGTTTGGATACAACCCAGGTCGTACTTAACATCTCGATTCGTGACAAGTTCCTTCGGGTCGGATCGGAGGATGCCATCGGGTTCGGGTCGGAGAAGAATACTCCACGGGTGGTTCGGTTCGCGAGTTGCACCTCCTTGGCCACCTGTTCATGAGCTTCCAGGCGGATCGTGTTGAGACACGAGAATTTCGATTGATAACAACAAAATGAAGATCAATGGAAATCATGACATGGAGCTAAGATTATAGATATGTAGATGTTTAAGGGGGAGCATATATACAGGGGGAGATAACGATTGCAATATTAAGCTATGTTGTCATCAATCAAAAAGGGGGAGAATGTTGAGTCAAAGGTTTCATATCATATTTTGATTAATGACAAGAAGGAGCTTCATGATCGACAAAAAGAAGAATCGATGTTTTCGTAAGTTAGAGGTTGATTATTTAGAGTTATAAATGTTAAAATCTATCCTCAAATAATCATACTCCTCATTATTTTTGAATATATACATAAATACACATTTTCTGTGCAAATTGACAAAAACCTGTCGACCTACAAAAAAAATCCTGTTGACCTTTTTCAAGACAGAGACAAACCCTGTCGACCTACAAAAAAATCCTGTCGACCTACAAAACCTGTCGACCTACAAAAAAATCCTGTTGACCTTTTTCAAGACAGAGACAAAACCTGTCGACCTACAAAACCTGTCGACCTACAAAAAAATCCTGTCGACCTACAAAACCTGTCGACCTACAAAAAAATCCTGTCAACCTACAAAACCTGTCGACCTGTCTTTTTCAACCTGTCGACCTCTTTCGGGAAAAATGCATAGCAAATGTCCATTCATGAATATAACGTGTATATATATATATTCAAATACCTGTCTACCTATCTTTTTCGACCTGTCAACAACTTTTCAAACAACAAGCAACCTTTCGAAAAGTCATCTTCTTTCATCAAGAGATTTATCCATTTCTCTTCATCAAAAATCATCATTATTCACTGCAACTCTTCATCAATGATTACAACTCCTCATTCACTATAAATACATCTTGAATCATCATCCAAATAACCGATTCTTGCTCTAATTTCTGATCTTACTTTCTAAATACTCTTGCATTCTAAAAGCTCCCAAATTCAAGTTACTTATTGAATCCTTGATAATACTTCTCATATTTTGATTCAACAAGCAACTAACTTCCTTCAAATCTTCGCATTCAATCCATATACTTGAGGATAAGATTATAGGAAGGGTGTACTCAATCGTTGGCAAATCAGTGTTGAAAGAAGAACACAACCAGAAGTCAAACTCTTGTAATTGTCCTGTGTGGGTAAGCTTGTAGCCCGTGAAATCAAGTGGGTAAGCTTGTAGCCCATGAAATCAAGTGGGTAAACTTGTAGCCCGTAAATCAAGTAGTGTTGTGAACCTGTTTCTCCGGGTGAAGAGAGGGTGTTGTTTAGTGAAAAGCCGAAAAGGAGCTTCGGGACTGGACGTAGGACGGGAAGTCCGAACCAGTATAAAAATCCTGGTGTCGTTACTCTACTTTACTTTATTTACAGCATTTATATTTGTTAGTGATATATTCCTTGTTTTGCGAATATTTATTTGCATAACTATTGAATAGTTTAAATTATTATATCATATTCCGCATAGCCATATTAAAGATCCTGCACAAGTCGTACACACCGACTTTTCAGATCGGGTCGGTCTCCATCACCACAAGCAGATCGGGTCGGATAAAGGGGATCTGATCCAGTCCCTGTCTACAGTTCCTGCACTTTGTCCAGCGAGTTGTTTACGCCATTCGATGGCATTTTCGACCATTCTAATTGTTTTAAACAATCACAAAGCATACCATACAGTCATAGCAACATGTATAAACATCCACAAACAGCAAAACATCAATATGGTAGGTCAAAACGGATCAAACTTACACAAAAACCCATATTTTCCCCTTAATCATGTTTAAGAACAACTAACAGTATGATTAGCAAAACTTAACCAAATTACCCAAATTTTCTAATAGAGGTCTAAAACAATATTTCAGAATTTATGAATATTTTTCCAGATTTTTAATATGCATAAATTCGCTAATTTTCACTAATCACCCCTTAATCCCCCAAATTCCGGGATTTGCAAAATTAGTCGAAATTAACCCAAATTCATATCAGAGGCATAAAATGATGTTTTAGAATTTTAGAAATTTTTCTATATTTTTCTGAGCCATAATTTCGCTAATCTTTGCTAATTACCATAACTAGCCGTAATTAGTGAAAAACAATGCAAATCACTCACCTTAGCCACAAACAAACTTTAAATCTGAAATAATCTCTGATTTGGATCCAATCCCTATGTGTTCCAGCAGCTCTCTCTCTGATTTGGTGCTACCCTCCCTTGATTTGATGTAGTTTTGCTTAATCTTCGATTAGAAAGTGATTAGAGACGATTTGAGATGAAATTAGAAGGTGGAGGCCATGGCTAGGGTGAAAGACATGTTTGTGGCGGTTGGAAAATGAAATAAAATTCGTTTTCCTACCGTTTTCAGCCTCTCCATAACCCTAATCCCGAAATGGGTTATGGGCCTTCTTGCTAATCACCTCAATCAGGCCCAGTTAAGCAGTTTTTCCCCTTCTAAACCTTGTTTCAGCCATATCTCCCAAATGGTAAGTCCATTTCTCACATGTGACCACTCTACGGAAAGATAAACCATCAAACGAATCTAATGGAAGTGGTTTCAGGTCAAAATTCCTTTCCAATCAAAAGTTATGGCCGAAACAAGATCAGCTAGGGGCAAAATGGTCATTTAAAAATCGGCAAAAATCATGAATATGGTAAATTACCCCAATAGTCGTTACCCAACTCTACACGACCATACGACTTCGTATGAGAAAGAAATAAATATTCTACGATCCTCCGATGCGTAGAATGCGGGTTGTTACAGCAGGGCATGTTCTTCTTCATTGTTCGAGAAAATCAAGATGTAATCAACAAAGACCACAACGACCTTATTTAGAAACTCCCGAAACACCCTACTCATCAGATCCAAAAAATAGGCGGGTGCATTCATCAACCCAAAAGGCATGACGAGCCATTCGAAGAAACCATCTGGAGTTTTAAAAGTGGTCTTGTCTATACTGTCCCCGGTCACCCTTAACTGATGAAACCCTATGGCCAAGTCTAACTAGGAGAAAACAGATGCACCAACAAGCTAGTCAAACAGATCATCTATCCTCGGAAGTGGGTGCCTATTCTTCTTAGTGAGTTTATTCAACTGCCTGCAATCCACACATAAGCGAAGCGAGCCATCAGCCTTAGTTGCAAAGACAACCGGAGCACCCCATTCAGATATTGTTCTCCTAATAAATCCCTTCTCAAGTAGCTCCCCTACTTGCTTGCTGAGCTCCCTCCGCTCCCGAGGAGCCATGTGGCGCATAGGTAATGCGACTAGTTTTGCATTATCCACAAAGTATATACGGAAATCAATCTCGCGCCTTGGAGGTAATCCCCGAACCTCCTCAAAAACATTTGTATACTCATAGATTACCTATATAGATCGCAAATCATCAACAGATGCATCAAGTGACTCCAGGAAACTATGCATAATAGACCCCTTATGGTCACAAGAAATCTCGAGAGTCCTCCCATGGCAAGTCAGAAGCCTAACGACCCTCCTCTCATAGTCTAGAATGACACCATACCTGGCTAGCCAATCCATCCCTAGAATCAAACCATAGCCCATGAAACCAAGCACATATGCATTGCTCTCAAACTCGACGCCCAACACAGATATTCTCAAACCCCAACAAACCATAGACAGATGAGCCATGCCCCCAATGAGGTTTGAGACAACAACGAGATCCAAAACCATACTCGTATTAAAGTGCAGAGACTCAACCATAGAATCGAAAATAAAAGAATGCGAAGCGCCAAAATCAAAAGGGGTTCTAACAGGATGATCAGAAAGAGAAATCAAACTTTCAACGAAAACATTCCTACCTCTGTCCAGTACACTAGCCACAAGAGCATGCACCTACCCTCCAGAAGATCATGCCCTTTGGCCATGTCCTTGCTTCTTCGGGCACTCCTTAGTATAGTGTCTGACCTCACCACAGTGGAAACAATTATTCTTCCTTTTTCTGCAATCCTTGCTCAAATGACTCACGCATCCACAACTATGACATTTCCTCCTCTTGTCTCAAGCTTTGTCGTTCTTTTCGCCCTTCTTTTGCTGTTGTTGTTCTTTCTTGGGCCACACTTTCTTGCTTTGTGTCTCATCAATCTTAGCCTCTTTCTTTTCGCCTTTATCTTCTTCATGCATCAATGCCATATCAACGAGTTTCTCAAAAATTGGCCCCATCGGAATATGAGACGTAGCTAACCCATGAAGGGGTTCATTTAACCCTCTTGCAAACCTCAAAGATTTCTTGTGTGGGGTATTCACTAGCTCCAAACCAAACCTCGTCAATTGATTGAACTTACTGACATACTCTTTGACAGACATTCCTCCGTGCTTAAGTTCCAAAAACCTTTCCATTTGCATACCCTCTTGGGATTGAGAAAGAAACTTCATCCCGAATCTCTATCGGAAATCATCCCATGTCTCAACTGGATGCCCTGCTTGCGTCACTTCCCACCAGAATGAAGCCTCATCTTTCAACTGCCAAACGACCAACTGAATCTTCCTACAGTCGTCAACCTCAAAAATCCCAAACAAATTCTCCATCTCTTTGAGCCAATTCCTTGCTTCAACAAAAGTCTCAGTTCCTTGTAAAGTCTTTCCTCCCATAGCATAGAAATCCTTGCATATCTTGGAGAAATTATTCGCTTGCGAAGGAGGAGGAGGAGGAACAGCGGCTGCAGCCGGGGAAGGTGCATCTGCTTGGCCTCCACCAGGTGCCGTAGCCTCTAGATACCAATGGAACCAAGCTGGTATCTGAATGCCCTCGGGAATATTCGGTTCCCCAGACATGCTGAAAAGAAAAGAAAAAGGGATTCAAGCAGACAATCGAAAGATATTTCGTATGGCTTTGGAGAATATGTTTTTCAATAACAGATTTTTCTTTGAAAATACTTTCTTTTTAAAACCTTTTTGAAAACAATTTTCAAAATCTTTTATTCGATCTTGTAACCTTAAGCTCTGATACCAAATGTGACACGCCACGTCCGTCAAACAGAAAACATCGTGGTCCAAAATCCAATTACAACTTAAGTCTGAAATACAAAAAACCCATTACATCAAATTAAAATATCTGCCTTGTACTAAAATTAGCAGAGTAAAGTAATATAAAATCATAGTTCGCAAAAATAGCCATAGAAAGGTAGACAGGTAATCAAAGCAGTACATTTAAGCAGCTCCAAGTAGAAACAGAAGAGAGAATCCTAATCAAGCCTGAGTATTCCCACCCTGCGAACCTAGGGGGAAGGAAGAGAGAGAAAAGGAAACAAAACGGGTCAGACATAAAGTCTGGCAAGTCCAGTGACTTTTGGCATATAAATAAGTAAAAGCATCATGATATGCAATATACTTGATGAGAGAGATAACGGTATCATAAGGTAGGTATAGCAGACTGAGCAGGATAAGCAGAATAAACAGAACAGAATAGATTACACTTCCCAAATACTTTTCCCTGCACCAATACTAGTATAACAAAAACATAATGATCCCAACAGAAACATAATGGTAGACTTAGGTGTACTATTAGTCATGGGTTTTACCCCCAAACGATAATAACAGGCAGCCCAACAGAAATAATGGGTGTTATCCCAAACGATAATAAGGGGCTCCTCAACAGGCAGGACTAATTATACCCTAATTACTACCCCCAAATGATCAGCTACCTATCCCGTAGATACCCTGTGTTGGCCCCACAGTAGGATGTATCACATCCTAAAGTGGCAACCCCTTCCCCCGATAGGCACAACCATATATATTGGTGTCACAGTGTCTTATTTTCCCGATCAAGCGGACCCATGCACACACATTACTTTGTTGGAACCTGTGCAGTTAAAGCGCTTAGCGGATCCAATGCGGTGGACGTTCAAAAAGTCATAGCGGGGATAAAGCGAGGAAAAATCAGGATATAGCGGATGACTCTAAAATAGAACATGTAACTCATTTGTAATTATTTTGTGAATGTAAAAACAATAATTGAATGAAAATTTAGCACTTAATTTAACTATAATGAGTACATTCTCAATTTTAAACAAAAGCATGCACAAATATCTATAAATAAATGTAAGCTGCTATTTAACTTAATTAAATTTTATAAAATATAAAGTATTTTTATTTTTAAAAATACATACAAAAAAATTCAATTAAAAACCTAACTTCCAGATTTTTATAATGATAGATGTCATATTTCAGTTTGTTTCTTTCATCAAAGATATAGCGGGAATAACGTAATATAGCGGAATTAAGTGGATATAAAGGGAATATCGTAATATAGCGGGACTTAAAGCGGAGAGGCTATATCAGAGACTTTTTGGGAAAAGCATAGCGGTGGTAATCCGCTACGGGATATAGCGAGGTAATAGCAGGGAATAAACTACACATGTTGGAACGCTCCATCGAACACCTCCACCCATTTGAACCTCTTATAATCAGCTCAGTAAGCGTGCCCTGACCCCTACCTAGTTCGGGGTCCCCTTTTGGATACTAGTATGGGTTACTAATTGATACAAGTCCCACACAACAGATGATACAAGCCACCCCCTAGGATTGCATCCCACTACTAGGATTTGATAGGTTATGCCTAACAGATTAGCAAGCCCGCATAACTCCAACATATAAAACAGGTTAAGTTTGTTGGGTTCGTATAGCCCCCCCTCACATATTTAATGAATTTACTTAACCATCCATTGAATCAAGCAAGTTTACTTAACCCTTACACAATTTGACAGGTTCATATAACCCCTACAAATTTAAACAAGTTAAGTATTACAGGTTAACAGGTTATTATCAATTCCCGTTCATGCATGTTAATGGACCAGACCTCTCACATTAAGTTGACCACTTGTGGATGCTAGATATACCGGGTTGTTCCGGGCAGACTTCTACCACAAGTTGGACTTTACCTCGTATCTTGGCTCTGTTACATGTACATTTATGCATTAGGCCCCTCACATGGAATTAACTACTCGTGGATGCTGAATTTGTCGGGTGGTTCCGAGCAGACTTCTAACACAGGTTAAATCTAACCTTGTGTCTAAGTGCGGTTACAATCTTTATTTACTGTAACTTTAGACGTATTCATTCTTAAACAATTATTCATCTTCATCGTAGGATTTTCATGCCCCTACCCTTAAGTCATAAATCATCATATAAGATATGCCCCAAATTAAAGTCTTAGATCATAGTATAGGTTATGCCCGAAATCCCAGTTTTGTTTTATAATACAAGTTATGCCCCAATATATTATTCCCAACCATTCCCAATTTCATTCGTCTACATATTTCAGCGATAGGCCTAGGCTCGAAGGTAGGCTGGCTATAAAAATAAAAAGGGAAGGAGAGAGAGAAGAGAACAAAAATAGGCATAATATCATAATAGGAACATGATAATAGGATTGAGCATAATAGAGATAGGCATGTAAGGACTAAACAGTAGATCAGGTGTGCATGTAATGGCAGATCTGTTTAGTTATGATTCAGGTTATTAACAAACATATGTTTAGATCCAAACTTATAAACATGTCAGGATTACTTATTAAATGTTTATATCTAAAAGTAACATGAACTCACAGAGACTGGAACTACAGAATTGAGAAAAGAGTGTTGATGCTATAGCAGAGATTCTTGTATACGTATAAGTCGTTGTTTTGGAAGAATAGGCTAATTCAATCCAAGCTGGGGAAACATCTCGTTGTCTCCATTGTTTTGGGTGAATAAAACAATAAAAATGAGGTCTTATATATAGCCTCAAGCCAACGAATCAGGTCAAGAAACAAGTTCAAGTTCAAGAAGTGAACCAGGCCGAATCCCCGAGTGGGTCAACCCCGGAGTCGACCCTAGGGTCGACACCCCCTTGTATGGGTTGACCCTAGGGTCGACCCCCATGGGGCATGGGTCGACCCCCAATGGGTCAATTTCCCGCATGTCTTCCCGCTCTTCAATTTTGATTTATTTTGAATTCTAGACTAGTTTTGTGTGTGTATATATATTACTTATGTGTATACAAACTTCAAACCTTAATAACTTCCTCATACGATGTTCGTTTTATGCAAACTCGAAGTCTATCTTATGTAGAATTGTGAGACGAACGCAATGGTAATGTCCTTTTACTTAATTCCTAATATTTAATTAATTTTTTTATAGTTTATTATTATAATGTCCTTTAAAATTATGGAGTGTTATAGCTGCACTTTAAGCATGAGATGAAACTTCCAAATATAGAGATAACTCTTCTCCATCCTTAGGCTTTGACAACATCAAAGGTGATTCTATTTGCTTGATTAGCTCCCCAAAAGCCACTTTACGTTCGGGAGTCCATTGGAAGTCCTTCTTCCCTTTCCTCAATGCATCAAAAAGCGGAATGCACCGATCTGTTGCCTTTGAAATGAATCGAATCAATGAAGCTACCTTCCCATTCAAGCTTTGAAGTTCCTTCTTCATTTTAGGAGCACACATCTCTCGTAAATCTGAGACTTAAGAGGGATTGGCTTCGATTCCCCTGGCATTGACCATATACCCGAGGAATTTTCCTGATGCGACTCCAAATGAGCATATAAGCGGATTCGACATCCTCCCGTATTTCCTGAGAATATGAAACATTTCAGCCAAGTTTTTTAAGTGATCAACAGCCCTTCTCGACTTTGCCTACGTATCGTCGACGTACACTTCCATGGTTTTGCCAATCTGTGATTTGAACATTGCATTCACAAGGCGCTGGAAAGTCGCTCTTGCGTTATTTAATCCAAATGGCATAACCTTGTAACAGTATAAACCCTGGTCTATTATAAAGCTTGTGTTCTTGTTCTGGCTTATGCATCATTATTTGATTATACCTCGAATAAGTATCGGTGAACGATAGCAATTTATGCCTCGTTGTTGCATCAACTAACTGGTCGATTCTACGTAGCAAAAAACTATCCTTGGTACATGCTTTGTTGAGGTCTGTATAATCGATACAAACTCTCTACTTGTCGTTGGATTTGTTTACAAGCACTAGATTAGAGACCCAATCTGGATTTGTGAACTCCCATATGAAGTCGTTCTCCATTAGCCTATCCAATTCCTCCTTAAGAGCTTCGAATCTTTCGGGTCACTTAATCCGTCTTTTCTGCTTCACTAGTGTTACACACGGATCATTATTTAGCTTATGAACTGCCACATCAGGCGAGATACCACACATGTCGGAATGACTCAAAGAAAATACATCCAGATTAGCCATCAGAAACACAATCAACTCTTTTTTGCAGTTTTGGGCCCGGCTGAGAGCCAATCTTTAACACTCTATCAGGATCTTTATCATGAACCGAAATTGGAATTGTAACTTCAGCTGGTGCCACTCGACCTTCCCTTGCACTATCCTTCCGTGGATCTATCTCCTTTTGGGCCTCACTATTCTCTCCTGTGCAGGGGCCATGCCCTAATTGCTATAAAGCATTTTCTCGGATGCGAAAGGGGACCTCCACATCCTTTCATTTGTCCTTCTTACTTGTTTCCCTCAGCTCATTAATTAGCATTCTATGGAAATCTCCTGCTCTTCTTTAACTACATCGACCCCCTTATCTGTAGGGAACTTCATTCTCAAGCACCAGGGGGCCAGCACAATCCTGAAAGCTGCCAGGGCTGGTATTCCCCGAAAAACGTTGTACACAGACAATTCATCTACGAGAACAAAGGATTGCATTGGACTAGCTTTCCTTTCTCCGTCTCCAAGTTCCACAAGCAGATCAATAATCCCAATGGGTTGCTTCGGTTCCCCTATGAACCCATGGATTTTCTTATGACAGGCTCGCATGCCTGACACAAAAAGCTTCATCTTATCGAAAGTATTCTTGAATAGCACATTTACTGAGGCTCCACAATCGACTAGCACCCTTTTCACAGTGGTCGGATTTATCCCAACTGTTACTACCATAGGGTCTTGAGTTGGAATGACCACTCTTTCCTCATCTTTTCCATTGAACATGACATCTCCGAAAGAAGTTTTCTGTTGCTTTACGGGCATTGTATTATTCAGGGTCAAACACTTTTCTTCTTTTGAAACATTCTTGAGTGCATCATTATATTTTTCAATATCTCCCCACCTTCCCCCTGCTGGATGGGGATCCCCAGAAATAGTGTTAATCACAGGCCTCTCAATAACTTGTGCCGGGGACTTGTCCCCTAATCCATATGCATTTGGCTCTTGGGAGGTTTGAGGAGGATTGGCAGACTGCGGATTTTTCACATACTGTTGCAGCCTATTTTTCAAATTAATTCCTAATTCAAGCTTTTCAAATGCATACACTCATTCGTATTATGGCTGGGTTGGTTGTGGAACCGACAAAACCTTCCAGAATTCGCCTGACTGTCACTTATCTTCTACGGTTTCGGCTTTGGTTAATCGCCAGTATCCTTGGCGGTGGTAATAATGTTCTCCGAGTATCAGTTAATGTGGTCAATTCAGCGGCCTTAAAGAAGCACAACTTCTTTCCATTTCAGTTATCCTTTCCGGCATTCCCTCGCTTTTGACCTCCATAGCTCTTCTGGCCACTTTGAACACCACTATCTATCTTCTCTGGTACCGAACTACCCTCAGCAACATCCATAGAAAAAGAAGTATCATCATCCACGCTGATGTATACTTCTGCTTTTGCATAGAACCTATCTAAGGTGTTAGGCTTCTTTATTTTAATCCACCTTCTATACTCTGATTTCTTATCTATTGCTTGCTTCAATGCCATCAATAACAGTCGAGGTTCTGGATCCCCATTTCTGCTGTGGTAGCATTAACTAGTTAAATGGGTGTACATAAACAAATCGTCCGATTTGTAAATGAATATTTATTTTTATTTCAGAAGAATTTCATGCCATTCATATATACGTTAAAAATTATATTTTTAACGATAAAATATTTAGTTCAACACTTGACTATTTTATATAGTTCATATATTCAATAAAAATGATATTTTATTGTTTAAACATTTTAGTCAACACATGAATATTTTATATAGTTTATTTCGAAAATTTCATGTACATTTCAGTTTTAGAAAAATTCGGCATTATAATGGCGCGATATTAGAACCAGAGTAATGTCTAACATTACCCCTCTCCTGATACAGGCTCGCGCCATACACAATTATCAATCAATCCACAAAAACAGAATACAATCAATTACACCGCAATTCAATCCAAACAAACATTCATGGTTTGTACAATAAATAGTGACAGGAGCTACTAAGCACCATTTACATCCTAGTATATATTTAATTGTAAAAAAATTTGAGTGAGAAGGTGTTCTCACGTTGGGATCCACTCCGCCATGCTTTTCTGACATTCTGATTTGCTGTTCTGATTCCAGAATTTGCAAACGAGTTTCTATCTTCACACAACCTCTTTTCCTAGCTTAAGCGCGCCACTGCGGACAACTTTCGCCTAGTGGACTTTCTTCCTAAAATGCTCCAATTCGCCGGAAATCGCGAAAAGACAGTAATGGGACAACAATCTTTGGACGTATTTTCCGGGAGGCTCCGAATTCCAAAATATGACTTCCATATACTCAAATCGAAAAGAAAATCGTGAACTACAATTTTGGTACAGTGGAGCTTTGGCTAGAAATGTACAGTTTGAGAGTTATTGGCTAAAACATGTCAGGGGGTTATTTGCAAATATGGGAATTTTTGTAAAAATGTGATTTTGGAGAGATGGGGGCCCACGGTCGGACTTATGGCCTGAGGGGCGGCGAAATGGCGGCGCATGTGGCTGAGGGGGGTGCGGCCAAGTGGTGGTGGCGGTGGAGGGGCCCACGGTGGAGGGTTATGATGATTTGAGTGCTAGGGTTCATGAAACGGAGAAAGAGAGAGAGGAGGAAGGAGGAGAGAGGAGGTAGGAGGTGGCCGGCAGGTGGCGTAGGATGCGACGGCACGGTGGGGGAGGGCGGCGACGCGCGATGGGAAGGGGGAGGGAGGAACAATGGGATTTGTTCTCCTTTTTTTATTTCATTTGAACGATGGGGAGAGAGAAAAGGGGGTTGACCCATTTATATATTTATTATTTTTAATTCCAAAAAGTTAAAATTTTCATTCTAACTCCTAATCGAACCCACCGACTGTCGTTCCTATCCAAATACCCCCATTCTGAACACAATGGGATGTGTCTGGTAAGCTAATTCGGCTGTTTTCGATCAGTTTTCATCAAAATTAAAATATAAATTAATATAACATCCAAAATTGATTTCAACGTACATTTTAATTTACCACGCTCACATGTTAATTCCAGAAATTATGAAAATTGGAATTTAGCAATAATTTGACATTTCAGATCCAACAAAAGTGGTTTCGTTGAAAACGGAGGTCGTTTGCAAAATGGCTATTTTTAAGGGCTATATATTATTTAAAAAATATATAAATTCCATAGCGACTATTCTAAATTTTAAACTGGCCATAACTTTCAATTTATATTATGAAATCTCAGTTTTCGTTATAAAGATATAATTAAATAGATTCCAACCATTCTGGTTTTACTGAAATCCGATTTATTTTGAATTCTGTACATTCAACTGAAATTTAAAATCAAATTTTCAAACTACCGCACCATTTCAGGCTCGTTATATAATTAAAATAAATTTATACATTTTGTGTAACGGCCAAAAAAATTTCGACGCTCGAAATTTCAACAATAACACAGAATCATGTATTACTTGTCAAACCCAAGTATCGAACTCTGACTGTTAATAGAAAGAAATTAGAGGATGAGATAGGAAAGGTAGAACTATTAGAATGGAAGAATAAGAATACCAGAGTTACCAAAGTCTCACAGCGGAATGAATAAAATATAATATATCGAATACTTTATACAAAAAAACTGTATATATATTACAACATCAGAGTATACATTCAGATCAATATATCAAACAACGGAAATAAACTAGTACCAGTAATATGTGGAATACATCTTGACTTCAACTCCTTCTCCAGAACTCCAAGCGAATCTAACCTGTAAATATACTCGGTCTGACCCGAGCACATTTGATTTAAAACAAAATTGACCTGGATCAGTATGGAATACTTTCAGTGATAAATTCTTACAGCAACCAACTTGTTTAACTTTAGAAACCCTTTTGGAAACAAAGGGTAATCGTAAGACCAGCCGACACATTAAACACAGACGGTTTTTACCTTAATATAACCCAAAACAGTTTTAATATATCAAAATCCAGTGATATTATAATCGTGTCTATCATATCACAAATTGATAACCATCTAGTAGAACGCTTGCATCTCACGGTCTACATATTTATTATATAATCAAAACCCGCAAGACGCTTATTGGAGATTGGATTCCAACTATGACAAGGTATGGGACCACCTTCCGATCAGTGTATTCTAGAGGGAAATACACCAGGGTTCAAAAAGAACGTCTTGCAACCCGACCACACATGACCGACCACTCATTTTACTTGAGTGTATCAAATATATTATCACCGTATGGTTTTATGGCGCCACCACACTTCCCGGGAGATACAGAATATGAAAGAAGAACAAATATAATTTTTTTCTAGATTGTGACAATACACCCTGCTTGGGTATGACCCACCTAGCCATGCTGCCTCCCCGATTTTAGTCATTTCCCGGTTGTGAAGCTAGAGGCTACGTTAATCCTTTTCGAACATTTGGACATCATTCACTTTGAATGCCACATCGTCAGATCCATCATATTACTAATTGACGTCCACAATTATACTCTGGGTGTTAAGCAAGAGAATATCTCTGCCACCAAACTTGGTATATTTGTAAAAATCAATGTACATGAGTATTCAGGAAATACTCTGTCAGACACTCGTCCATACAAGTCATCCAGGAATAGGATAAACCGAAGGCACTCTCCTACCGCATCATAGGAATCACCCTATAGATCAGTAGCGAGAAGTCCTTGTAAATCCATTGATTCCGATCACGACAGAATCACCGCCGAAATATCTCTAGGGATCAGCTAGAGAAATTCAACAAGTATTTCTTCCGCTCATGAAGATTTACGGTCTTCAATGCTCCATCTTCCTTTTCTGCCAGTTAGTTTCATACGTAACGTTGGATCGAAGTGGTTTTGGGTCGTCCCCATTTCGGTCTCTTCGAAACAACACGTCAAAATGTCTAATAATATTTCATTGATAGTGTGGGGTTTTAACTATCAATATCAAACTGTACAGCCAAGTATTGGTAGCTTAGACGCCTTTCTTAATTTAAATCACTCTTTAAATTCTTCTCGATCTTGGAAACCATTTGATCGATTTAAAAATCGACTTCAGTTATTATCACAATAAAATTATACTCTTAACCCTTAATAATATACGTATTCACCAATCTCCTTTTTACTTCTCTTTATTCGAGAATATTATCACATGTCCGTAAATTCTTCCATTTCCTTTATCTAGAAATATCGCTTTGCATTCTAAAACCGCTTTCCTATTCCTTACGTTTGAATATCTTGATATATATATATCACAACTAAATGGTATGAAACGAATTACCAATTCTTATACGTCCAACCCAGTCAAATTGTTTACTTTAACCCAAATGGATTTATTTATATTTAAAGGCCTTTACCATATTCCTTTCATTTCAAAATTATGCAACGATCATTGCAGTTATATTTCCAATTGTCGTTATAATGTCCATGGAAATTATCACCACTTTCATTAATTTATTTTCATCACAAATTACTATTATTCTTCGATAATAGCGAAGCCGTCCAAGTTGGGGTATTGTATTTACCTCTCAGACCTTGGTCGACATCGGTCTTATCTTAGAATGAATAGTAATTTGTAATTAAAAATCATCTTCTTAATATCAGTTAAATCTTATTCCTCTATAAATTACGATTTATAAGCAGTATCTTTACTTTGAACAATCTTAGTCAATTATGACCATTTTATTTACTTCATGTTTTAACTTCGTTAAACGATTATGTTCATAGTTGGAATCAAATTCCATTTCCAAGTATTTTGCGCAAATCGTTCGCTCTCATATTTATAAAAATAATTTGGATCCTTATGACCAAAAATCCGTTTAACAATTTAAAGTCCCTTAAGATCATTCTTTGATGTCTTTTCGACTTTATCTTTTAATCATTTACTTAATTCAATTTAAGTAATTACTTTCTCGAAGATTATATTTTAGTCCTAAATTCTTTAAATAACTCTTCCTATCATGTTTGTAAGAAAACCCTTTTTCAAATGTTCCAAGTGTTAGTTTTAACCTTATTATAAACTCAGTTGCTCTCTTAAATGATTAATAATCAAATTGATACTCAGCTTTCGTATTTGCTGAAGTAAAAAATGTTTTACTTCTTCATTAACTAAAGATAAATTAGTTAATCACCTATAATATTATAACAATAATTGTCTGTATAGATTATTCCAATAACTTTTCACATCATTACCAAAAGTAAATTATAATTTAAGAAATCTTATTAAAGTTGAGCGACTATTCATTAATAATCACTTTCGATCAAACAGTTGACTTAGTCAACTTACTATCGGTAAATTTGTTAATCGATTTCAATCACTTCTCCCTATTAGATTAATTAAACTAATCTAATAATATTGCTCCTTAAGTATATTAATTCAAATTATTAACCCGGAACTTAATTGCACCTCATTTCACTTGCAAAGATTTTTAAACGTCAAATAATCTTTTCGTGATATCTATAAAATTGATTTATAAATATCGTTCCTTTTTAAACTTCATTTCAATTCAAACGATAATTAAAAACTCATTTCAGTTATAAAATAATTTTACAACTTGAGTTCACTAATCTGTCTAGCGATAAATCAATGTTTAAACAAATAATGGTGTTCAGGCCATTCGATGCCAATCCCTTAATCTGTACTGTCTATTTATTACAATAACAACCGTGTTAAATTTTAATTCAACATTTAAAAAATCAAACAGTTTATAATAGTGGGGTTCAATCAGTTCATATGTGATAATATAAAACAAACAACACACATAAAATGCACACAGTATTTGAGTTTAATGTATCAAACAACGATTTGTGTCAACCATTCAAACAATAATAGGCATTCAACGCATCCAATCAACAAAATTATATGAATCTAGTACATCTAGTATTTCAGAAATGTGTGAGAATTAACACACATTTTATTTTGATGATCCATTGATGATTTGTCACATTATTCCATTTTCTCTAATCTCTTCCAAATCAGCGTAGAGGTGTAGTATTTTTTTTGCGATCCCATCGGAACCAGCTTCGCGTGATTCATTAATTTTACACCACGTCAGCATCCATGAAACTCCTCCACGCGTTTTTCTCAGAGGCTTCTTCCTCAAATTGGTCGCGATGAAACCTTTTGCTTAACAACTTTTAATATGAATTATAACTAACTTAAACTAATAATCAAATTAATTAACTAAAACAATCACGTCAGCAAGCTTTATAATTATCCATGCGTTTTCCTTTGCTTCCCGTTCTGAAACCCGATAGTAATCTCGACCCTGTGTCCTTTTTCGTAAACAACGAATATACCTCTACACCAAGATCTCTGTAAAATCGATATTTAGTTTTAATCCGAAACCAGCACGTCCCTCTTCGTTTAAATGCAAGCCTCTTCACTGTGACAAACCTGCACAAGAGTTCCGTCTAGTCTTCCAATTACATTTGCATGGTAGTACACAAACTGCCCTACTCCAATGTTTTTACCCTTTGTCCTTTTTGTTTGTTTTGTTTTTTAATATATATATAATTCTTTTAGGCCTACCGAGAATTCTTCAGCCCATCCACGTTGAAATTCCGCACCTTCTCCTACATTTTGCCAACTTCCCACATTCCTCACCTCACACGAAAAGCCTGCCAATCCCTTTTGCACTCACGTGTCCATCCATATTTCCCCAAACCTACTGTGTTTCTCCCCTCCACGTCTAGTCCTCAATTGGACTGTACCCCCGAGAGCACAACCAATAATGGCTTGTTCAGTTACTGAACAAACCACGGAGCAACCTGGTGTGGCTTGTTCACTCACCTGTGGCTGGTCTGTGGCTAGTTTTGAGCTCCTTCGTGGCTGGTTCTCCAAAACAGCATGCCCGTTATTCCCACGAATGGAATATACACATCCCACATAGCAGTTCCGCACACACATACGTTACTCCCGTCCACCACATCCGCATTCACAGCTGACCACCGAAGTCGGCGCAGCCTCTGGCCATGTGAGCCCGTCCTCTAACCTTCCTCAGTATCTGTGCATAGTAACTCATCAAGCCCACGTCCAAGTTCTTCCATGCAAGTACACCACGTCCCTGATCCTTCTAAACAATATTCGAACCATTCCTAGCGTCGATCATTACCTTAAAAACTTCCCCTCCTTCCAAAATACACGCAGACAATTCCCTTCCAGTAAAGAAAACCTCACCTGCCCGAGAACAGCATTGCCACATACACCATCAGTCGAGCCCATCCACGAGTTCAACTCCGACTACTCCTCCTTGCCGCCATATCACAGCAGCCCCTTTTGTTCTCTAGACTTGTTTCGGGGACCCTCCACCGTGACCAACTGGTCTTCAAAGTTCAAGCTCCTTCTTCAGATTTGCTCACGTTCCATAATATCCCCAATACACGACTTATTCTCCAACACTTAACGTCATCTTCATGCTCTCAATAGCTTGCTCCACTCCTTGTTCATGCGTGAAAATAAAAGAGGGGGGAGGGATTTGACTTGTGCTTCATTATTATAATTATCGGCGGTTTTGAGTTTAAAAGGATGGAGTATTTATTTATGCCCAGAAGAAAGTGAGGTCATGGTTTAACTTCCTGAGAAGAAGGAGATGCAAGAGACATATACATATATATACATACATATATACATATATATATATATATATATATACATACATATATACATATATATACACATGTGTGTGTATATATATATATATATATATATATATATATATATATATATATATATATATATATATATATATATATATGTGTGTGTGTATGTATGTATGTATATACTGGCGAAAGGAATTGGACATGAACAACGTTATTTCCTTAGGTACAGGATAGTTGCGTAATCTGTCTTTAGGAGCATGGCCTCTTTTATGATGATTCAGACTCGACGAAAGAAAGTAGGAGAAGGAGGAGAGGATAGCATGCATGTATTCTCATTTCCAGAGCTCAGTGTGTTTTCATTTTAAGCATAGGCTGTTGTTACAGCATGTGCACATAAAACAAAAGAGTATAGGACAACAGTTATATTTAAGATGTTGCTTAAAAATGAAGAAATAGGTAGGAAAAGTCTGAACCAGCATGTGCCGATCCTTTCATATGACTGAATTGATTTAATTAGGGTAGGCTTAAAAATATATTTATCTTAATGTCCAAGTAACATAGGACAGGCTACAAAAATCTACGGTATGGTTTAATCACGGAACATTTAATTTATTTTATATCTTTGATTTGAATGTTGTGGAGACCAAGTTAAATGTACCCTGTTATATAAAATTCTGTCCACGTATAGACCATCACAGAAGAAATAAAAATACCATTGCACCCAGCAGTGTGTCGCGGTCAGAACCATATAATAAAATAGACTGGTTAATGTATTTTGTGAAACCCTAAAATGTTGACAGAGGGTGCAAAATACTCCAAATAAAAAGTTGCTTATTTTGCGAATTAAAAATTACAGTAAAATTCTAAAAATTAAATTATGACTACGCCTCAAAGGACTTGTCCAAATTCGAAGTCAATATTTAATTATATTTAAATAAATTGTTATGGCTTTTAACAATTCCATAGCGACTATTTTAAATCTTGAATTGGATATAACTTGCAATCCATACAATGAAATCTCGATTTTTCTCTTCTATTAGAAAATTATAATCAAATCGATCCTAACGTTTCTTGTTTCAGAGTAATCCAACTTATAATGAATACATTCATTTGAAGTTCAATTCGAAATTTACGAACTACCGCGGCATTTCGAGCTCGTTTTAATTATATTATAAATTATATATATATATATATATTTATTTATTTAAATTTCGTTTTAATAACAAAATAAATCCATTTATAATTCCAATTCAATATTTAATATAATAAAATATATTAAATATCATACCGTTGGAAACACGGGACGTTACATTCCTTCCCCCTTTAAAAGAATTTCATCCCCGAAATTACACGGTAAGGAAAATGCTCCGAACTCAGTTATTTCAAGTTAATTATTCTTGAATTATTATCAAAACAATATAATCTCTATAAAATTTTCGTAAATTTCGCCAGCACCTCCTCTGCATGGTTCGATCGGTACAACTACAACTGCCACTCCAGGCTCAACTTCCCTAAAAAGAAAACTAAAATCTAAATGGTCATCCCACTCAGGGGTATAAAATCTATCACCCAATCAATATATTAGGTTTACCTATTTGTTAGGCATTCCAAACTCCAATTCCGCAGCAAATCAACTAACTGCTCTTCGTCTGTACTTCTAGTCGGTACAACCAAACCAACTCCATAACCTTCTTCAAATATGTACATAACTCCCCTTACAACGCAAATAACAATCCCGAGTTAAAAAAAATTCCATTTCACTTCATAACCGATTTTATTCCCAACTTATCATACTGGGATTTATTTCCAGTTCATTCAAACTGTCTGATGAATTTTCTTCAACCAATCCAATATCAAATTACTTGAATTATATTTAATACTGATACTTACTTGTAAGCATATACTTTGATTTAACATACATTGATATCAATTGATTAGCGTCTGATTGATCTCCAAATCCCAATTTATTTTATTCAATCCCACTTAACCAGATCGAGTCTTACTTCCATATTTAATTAACAAATTGGTTTCTAACCAGATCAATTCCATTTTGTAAAGGGTTCTATTCAGTTATTATCCATTCAATCACCAAATTTATTTGGTTTAAATTCAATTTCTAATTCATTTTACTTAACCAAGCTAATCTTATTTAATTAACCAATTCAATTTCAATTCCTTATTAACTCGTTGTCGAATATTTAACCAATTAACATCCAATAATCAAATTATTTCATTTTTAACTTAGTTTACGTTAATTCTGATTTATTTACTCTATTTTAATTTTCATATTCACCAATTCTCTTGGTTATACTAAACAATTCCCAATCTCATTTTAATGAGCTTAACTCATTCATTGGTTCTAAATCCAATTCAAATCCATATTATTCATTCCAAACACATTCTATATATCCTTTAATTCATATTCATATCTATTTTTTTAGTAATCCATTTAGATATATCCATCCATTCCTTATATTCCATTTCAATTCATTTACCTGAATCAATTCCATTTCATTCAGGTTTGTTCAAATCAAGTCTATACAATCAATTCCATTTTGATTCACTTGAATTTATACCCAATATCATTCTATTTCATTTGACCCGAATTTATTCGTCTATTGATTCTTTATCCAATTCTAATTCATACTCAGGAATTTTATTCGAAACAAACAATCAAACTAATTTTCATTCATTCCTTTTTGTTTTTATTTGCTTTATATTCTATCCAACACAAGCTAGATTTTGGTTGACTTGTTTCAATTTCAATTCATAAGATTCATTCCAACTTATACTAGTTAAATTTTATTTTCATTTCATATTTAAAATGTTTCCAACTTCATACATTTTTTAAATTTATTCAAATTAAATAATAATTTGAGAAAATCATAAATTTTACCTTCTGGTAAAATATTTGGGTCAAAACAATATAAAAATAATTTTATATTCAAATACAAATACGCGCTCTCGAATATATATACAAACTCAATCTAGGGTATTACTAACCCCATATCTATTGAGTTACGCCACAGAGCCAAGGTATCACTTAACCATTGCTCTGATACCACCGGTAACAGCCAGAAAAATTTCGGTGCTCGAGATTTCAATAATAACACAGAATCATATATTACTTGTCAAACCCAAGTTTCGAACTCCGACTTTTAATAGAAAGAAATTAGAGGATGAGATAGGAAAGATAAAACTATCAGAATAGAAGAATAAGAATACCAGAGTTACCAGAGTCTCATAGCGGAACGAATGAAATATATTATATCAAATACTTCTCACAAAAGAATTGTATATATATTACAACATCAGAGTATACATTCAGATCAATATATCTCAGAGCGGAAATAACTAGTACCAGTAATATGTGGAATACGTCTCGAATTCAACTCCATCTCTGGAACTCCAAGCGAATCTAACCTATAAATATACTCGGTCTGATCCGAGCACATTTGATTTAAAACAAAATTCACTCAGATCAGTCTGGAATACTTTCAGTGATAGATTCTTACAGCAACCAACTTGTTTAACTTTAGAAACCCTTTTGGAAACAAAGGGTATTAGTAAGACCAGCCCACACATAAACACGAACAGTTTTTACCTTAATATAACCCAAAACAGTTTTGATATATCAAAATCCAGTTATACTATAATAGTGTCTATCATATCACAAATAAATAACCATCTAGTAGAATGCTTGCATCTCACACTCTACATATTTATTATATAATCAAAACCTGCACGGCGTTTATTGGAGATTGGATTCCAACCATGACAAATTATGGGACCACCTTCCGATCAAGGTATTCTAGAGGGAAATGCACCAGGGTTCAACAAGAACGTCTTGCAACCCGACCATACATAACCGACCACTCATTTTACTCGAGTGTATCGAATATACTGTCACCGTATGGTTTTATGACGCCACCACACTTCCCGGGAGCTATAGAATATGAAAGAAGAACAAATATGAGTTTTCTCTGGATTGTGACAATACACCCTGCTTGGATATGACCCACCTAGCCATGCTGCCTGCCCGATTTTTGTCATTTCCCGGTTGTGAGGCTAGAGCTTACGTTAATCCTTTTAGAACATCTGGCCATCATTCACTTTGAATTCCACATCGTCAAATCCATCACATCACTAATTTACATCCACAATTATACTCCGGGTGTTAAGCAAGAGAATATTTCCGCCGCCAAACTTGGTATATTTGTAAATATCAACGTATGTGAGTATTCAGGAAATACTCCGTCAAACATTCGTCCATACAAGTCATCCAGGAACAGGATGAGCCGAAGGCACTCTCCTACCGCATCATAGGAATCACCCTATAGATCAGTAGCGAGTAGTCCTTGTAAATTCGTAGATCCCAATCATGACAGAATCACCGCCGAAATATCTCTAGGGATCAGCTAGAGAAATTCAACAAGTATTTCTTCCGCTCATGAAGATTTACGGTATTCAATGCTCCATCTTCCTTTTCTGCCAGTTAGTTTCATACGTAATGTTGGATCAAAGTGGTTTTCGGTTATCCCCATTCCGGTCTCTTTGAAACAACACGTCAAAAGGTCTAATAATGTTTCTTTGATAGTGAGGGGTTTTAACTATCAATATCAAACTGTACAGCCAAGTATTGACAGCTCAGACCCCTTTCTTAATTTAAATCATTCTTTAAACTCTTCTCGATCTTGGAAACCATTTTATCGATTTAAAAATCGATTTCAGTTACTATCACGAAAAAATTATACTCTTAACCCTTAATAATATACGCATTCACCAATCTCCTTTTTACTTCTCGTTATTCGAGAATATTACCACATGTCCGTAAATTCTTGCATTTCCTTTATCTAGAAATATCGCCTTGCATTCTAAAACCGCTTTACTATTCCTTATGTTTGAATATCTCGATATATATATATATATATATATATATATATATATATATATATCATAACCAAATGGTATAAAATGAATTACCGATTCTTATACGTCAAACCCAGTCAAATTATTTACTTTAGCCCAAATGGTTTTATTTATATTTAAAGACCTTGGCCATTGTTAGATCCAAAAATGGCTCTAACACCCAAATTGTTCTGATTTGTAGAGAATTATATCTAAAAAATGAAGAAAAAGCAGAAAAGACACAAGATTTATAGTGGTTCGGCGTTAACGAGCCTACGTCCACTTTATATGATATTGATTATACGTTGAATGCTAGTACAATCAATAATTTCGCTCAACCTCACTGTTACAACTGTGATTCTTTCAATAATTTTGAGATAACTCTGAATAGAAGTAATGGAGATTTGATAATGGTGGAATCAGAGCTTTTAGTTGCCAAAGATCCCAAAAAATGCCAAGTCTGAGGCTATTTATAGCTGATTTCTACAGACGGATCGTGATCATACGTGGCACAAATCCCGAGAATCTCGGATTGGTTCGTAGCTTGATGGAGAAATAGTCAATATGGTCGTTATGGACAGGTGTCGCAAGATCCTGCATTTTCGGATCGTAAGATCCTGCATTCTCGGATCGTGGTAGACTTAGTCTTGGTCATCATCCATCAGCTTCAAGGATCGGATCGGATCGAGCTGGCGTTGGACAGATCGGTTTGAGATCATAGGGGGTGATCACGAACCGTGGGGATTATGGCGATCCGATCGGGCCTTCGAGGGCTAAAGATGTGGAGTTTCATATTTTTTTCTGTGTGTGAACTTTAGTGGCTTGGTCAAAAAGCTAGGCAACATTTTGCCCCCTCGAAGTATGTTTTATCAAGGATGGAACATGCTTCGAAGTTCCCGAACTATCTTTTCATGAAGCAATGTGGATTAGAGGTTGTGTCTGTCTGAAGCATCGTACAGCTTCAGGAAGTCGTGTCCCTTGATCAGTATAAATATCCTGTTAAATCTTCAATCATCTTTTTATTCATTGGATAATTTTCATCTCTCGATCTTTCGGAGATATCATTATCAAATTGCCAGGTAAATTTTTTTTTTTTGAGTCTTTGATTCCAACAATTATCAATCAAGATGGGTCGCCGAAACATCCCACGGTTCATGAGACGAGGCATTTGTTTTGGATTGGTGATCATTTGGGCTTCCTTCACGAAACACGATGGGCCTTCCTACTTCGGTCACGAGTCATTTGAGGGAGCATCCTCCCTTCTCTTCGTTGGGCTCGGGTCCGCGGCCCACCAGGCTCCACGGTCCGAGTAGGATAAAAAATGGAATACTGACGGTCGCGGGTTCGCCTATATAATCCAATCCTTCCTCCATCTTCTCTCCTTCTTCTTTCTTCTGTTTGTCGCCGCCAGTTTCCGGTCTTGTCTTTCAAACCCTAACTCGCAATTTCCTCTCCCGGTTTAAATTAAAACAAAATAGGTAATCATGCTAACAAGGATTTAATGCATTTTCACTTTCATTTCTCTCTAGTTTTCACCGATTTGAGAGGAGAGTGGGACGGAGTTTTGTGGTATTCTAGGCTTTAAAGGCAACTGGTCGATGGGTTTAGGCGTTCGGGTTCATGGTAGGAGAGGAGAAGAGAAGGGGAAGGAGTTGGCCAGTTCGACTCGTGGGTGAGGTTTGGGTTCGTGGCGATGGCGAGGTGGTAGGAGAGAAGATGAAGATGTAGCGTTAATTTGTTTAGCGGATCGGGTCGCGGAGACGGCAAGGCAATGGTTCGTGAGGAGTTAGGTGGAAGAATCAGAATTTGGTCAATGGATCGGATCGTGGTGATGAGTGGGTCACTGGTTCATGAGAAAAAAAGGGGAGGAGGATCGTGAGGGGTTATCACGATTCGTTCCTGTTTCCACGATCCGATACTCTTCCATGAGCTGGTGCCCTTGCCGCAAGTCCATGCCTGCTTCATGGTCCAAAGATAGCCCGCGATCCGGACCTTGTCTCATGAGCCAATCCGATGAACGATCCGATGCGCATATTGACTAAGTAATACGTTGCAACTCTGATAAATCAACAGACAGTTAGGTTAGAGCCCTTAAGACGATCCTTCTGAATTGAAATGACAGCGTAACTCGGCAGCGGAAAACAACTGATATCCCAATTACCTTGTTAACTTTATGCTTTTCCTTAATGTATGCAGAGGCACACACTTGCACTCGCACATACGGGGAACAGGTTACTGTATTCTAATTTCTTATGCTTACTCACCAACACAGCCATGTCTGACAAACAAGTAACCGAGAGACCAGAAACAGATATAGACCAAGATACATCAAAGCATGACGATCCTAAAGAGCTTCCCTCAGACTCAAACGGGGATAATTCTGACTCTGATTATGAAACCGATACTGATGTAGAGTCAACAACTTCCGAAGATATGTCCCTTGAAGACGAAGATGAAAGGGCTCCTGATGAGATTCCAGGTGTTAAGGAAGTAGAGAAATTTACTGATTCTCTGGCTTCCAAGTTGGATAAACTACAGCTAGAAAAAAATCTGTATGAGGCATGGGATTCCTTGGGGTGATGTGAAAGTTCCAGAGGGGGAAGATAGACCTCACTTAGCCATCGAAGGGTACATGGCTATCAGCCGGATAATGTGTTGGGTAGGCGCTATTCCTCCGTTTCCTCCGATTGTTATCGATCTCCTCAGGCAGTTACTGATTGCCCCTATGCAACTTCATCCTAACGCTTACTTTCAAAGACTTGAAATTCTACTATCTTTTCAAGCATTGCTCTACAACAACCCCAAATTTTTCTTTCTTTGAATCGGTAGCCAACAGGAAGGTCTTGTCTGATGGTTACAGCAACATAGGGGATCCCGAAGCTGATTGGTTTTATATAAGACTACAGGCAGGGTGTGCAAGAAAATGGCTTCAATCAAGTAAGTTTTAAGCCTCTGGATAAATGGCTTAATTAGATAACCAAAGCGTTAACATATCTCCTTTCCTCATGCAGATCACACTTTCCCAAGACAGAAGGCTCGGTATATGAAGACCGGCTGTCTCGCCTTCTCAAAAGTAACTCAGATTTCTTAAGAATAAAGAAGTGTCTTACCGACGAGAATCTTCACAAGCACCATCTTCTGGATATAAGATTTGGACTTGGCGCGGGTGGCAAACCTTACAAATATGTGCCCCCGGCTGAAGGAGAAGGAACGTCACAGGTGACAGAGACAACCAAACTTCACAAGAGTCCTTCACCAATGATTGAGCAAGACGATGAGGAGTTAAATGAATACCAGGGAGATGAGGCCCGAGCTAATGAGCCCAAAGAAATTACGGCCTCTATGGGGCAGTCTTCCTCAAGGACTTCACCACCGGTTGAGCCTGTGGCTCGCGATGAATTAACAGAGGATCAGATAATTGGGGAATTGAATAAAATTCCTTTACCGGACGATGTCTACACACAGGAAGACTTCGGAGGGGAGCCGTTTTTTCCTATCTCTGAGGAAACAAATGCTCCGGTTGGAGAAAAAGAAATCACACAGATGAGCCTAGCAGTGGGTCCTGGTCCGTTAGGAGGGATTACATGGAATGCACATGCACAAATCACATGCACCACTAGATACCACACTCTTATACCACCAGTATTCAAGATTTTAATATGTATACTTGTTTCCTTTGTAGGTGAAATGCCTCGTAAGCGGTCTTATTCTTATCGTTCCCTTCGAGAGGGCACACCAAGTCTTCTTCCAGATCCCGCGCATGTCCGCAGTGACAGTCGGGGGAGAGATAGTCGTCGGTTTCGAAACTCTCATCAATCTTATTCTACATGATCTTGATCTCTGTCAAAGCAAGGTTCTGGAAAATCTCACATTCGTCCCTTGCCACCGGCCGGGGGTAAACAACTTCCTAGAGATTTAACTCCTCCGAAGAGTACGCCCTCTCACAACAAGCCTTCTAAGAAACACCACGAGTCAAAGGACGAAGGCAAAGATGAGGGCAAGATCGTGGAGAAGGGGAAGGAAAGCCTTGTTTCCTCTAGTGAGCATGGCTTGGATACCACCACTTCACGGGATGATGCCCCCAATTCCGAAATTCAGTCCAGACTGGAGCGCTTACGAAAGCAATTCCCCAATATTTTCTTTGAGAGAATGATGTTTGTCCCGGATCTTGAACCGGTCCCAGAGGATTGGGACATAGAGGTAATACGGTACGTATGCCATGTGGCTAAACAATATAGTGTGATGAAGAGGCACGCCGTTCATCTTTCAGATGCCATCCATCGCCTAGAAATGGATGCGGCCAGGTTCAAAGTGAAAATTGAGAACGATGCTAGGGCTAGGAGCAAAATGGAAAATGAACTAGAGGATGCACAGGCCCAACTGGCTTTAGCTTGACGAGACGCAGAAAATTACAAGTCAGAGCTGGAAAGTGCCAGGACGCGTTTTCGCAGTGAGCTTGATTCAAACAGCGAGGAACATGTGGCTCTGATGAAGGAAGTGGAGGATCTTAGGGCCATTAACACTGAGCTGAAAACAGCACAAGAACATTTTGCTGCCGAGAAAGCTGCTTGGGAGAAAGAGAAGGCGAGCTAAAAAGATAGTCTCGCTCTTGCCAGAAAAGAAAAAGAAGTTTTGAGCGATCAACTTGTCCACGCCGAGGAGCGTGCAGCTCTTGCTGAGAGTAACGCTAATAATGCTCTAGAATCGGCCTCCACCACTGCTGATGAGCTCGCTGCAACCAAAAAAGAAATAGAAAGTTTTGAGGAATTACTATTCGACTTCTTCGGTCAAGTCATTAAGACTCGAGACATATCTTGGATCCCGGACTATCATGTTACTCTGGCCAATGTATGGGATGCAATTATCGAGGGCGAAAAGCAGCGGTTGATGGTCGATGAGATTGATGAAAACCAACTGATGCAGACCTTTCTCAGAGGTGAAGAACCTGAAGCTTTGGAGAAAGGCATACGCTTGATCCAAGAAAGATCGAAAGGGAGAAAGTTAAGGCTAAGGGCAAAAATAAGGTTGACGGAGGCTCGAGTTCGACGGCGGAGCCCAAGGCCTCCGGAGTTGAGGAATACAACCCTGATGATCTGTTGATCCCCTTGCCCCCAACTTCTTCAGCTGTTGGAGCCTCTGCTATTAATTTGGATGAAGGGTTAGCTGAAGGTATTTCCATATTTTCTCCACAATTCGTCAAAGCAGTTGTAACTTGTCGTCACATTACGGAGCAGCCAATTGAAAAGACCACATTTTCTCCCAAGTTAATAACATGTGCTTCTCATAATACAGTTGACAAGCTGACTGAGAAAGATGAAGAATGGAAGGCAGAGGTAGAGAAAGTTGATGTCCCCTCAGGTACTGATGCTGAAATCTATGAGATTCCAAAGCGGACCGAGGGTAGTGAGAAGGTCACCGTGGCACCCGTGGTGTCCAGCACCGACGCTCCTGCGGATGCTGAGGTCATTGCTGCCTTGCAAGACACTGATGGTCGCCATGGAGACAACGAAGAGGAGGTCACCATCACTGAGGAGGTCAAAAATGATGATGATGAGACCTTGGCTGATAGGCAGGCTAGGCAAGAGAAGCAATTGGCCTTAAAGAAAGAGGAGCAGGGGCCTCTGGATGTGCTTTCTATTTCGGAGGTTGACCCCAAAATAGGATTGATCATAAAGCTCTCTGCCAAATCAATAACTGCACAGCTCACATCCCAGCCTTCCGCAGGACACTCTTATCGACAAGAGGAAGAGGAAAAAGGGTGACCGTTCTGATGCTGACAAGGAGGAGTCGGGGAAGCAGAAAAAGGATAAGAAGTCAAAATAGTCCCCCAAGCATAAGTAGGATTCAGTTGTTAGTTCATTTCTTTTTTGCTTTTAGGCTTTCCACTGGCCAAGAAATCTAGTTGTGAGAATGGCCCTCACTTTTGCTTAGCTGTTTCGTTTTGTATCCATGCATCTTAGTAAATGAAAATTTGTTTCCGTTGTCTTTAATTTAATATGCAATGCAGTGATTCCAAGTTCGTTGCTTCTCTGTGCGACATCTTGAGCAACAAGTATAGCAGCGTAAGAGGATAATTCATATCTGTCAGCCTTGGCTTTCATCCTGCCTGTGATACGAACAAGAGTTTCCCTTCCAAACAAATTAGTCATGTGAAAGTGGAACTAAATCTGTAGACCTACAAGTTTAACTCATTGCATTTAGTCACAAATATTCATGTCGTAACCAAGTAAAAACATAACTATAGGTAATTCTAGTAGTGAAAATTTAAAATTTTTGGGCTGTGCTGCAAAAGTATATAACAAGTGTATATGTATATGCCCCCAATCAATCATTAATATGATGCCTGGCCAGGGCTTATTGATGGTTGATTAGAGTCATATGTGTGTTGCCCCCCGTTCTAGAAATGGGGGGTTCGGGTTTCACTTTCATTCCCTTTTCCTGCTGTGTGACGGGATGGGAACCCTTGATTGGCATCCGTCTTCGTGCCTTTATGCTTTCCCAATCCCTCAACGGGGTAGGATTTCAAGTGGCGCTAAGTCTATAGCACTTTTATACTCTCTCGATCCTTCAGCGGGTTAGAGTTCGAGCTCGGTTCTTAAGCTGCTCACCGATCCTTCAGCGGGGCAGAAGTTCTGGGGGCGCCAAGTCTCCGACGCCTTTATACTCTCCCGATCCTTCAGCCGGGTGGAGTGTTGTCAAGGCGGTTTTATCATGGTGCACCTTCACGCCTTGTGGACGTCATCTTCACGTCCTTTATACTCTCTCTCTAATCTTGAGAGTTAGAGTGAAAATGATAATGTGATTTACTTCGTTGCACATTTGGAACTTCGGTTGTTGTTTGCCTTCCCGTCTGGCAGGCGACACCTTGTCATAGATATTTTGTGAGCACTGCATAGTTTATGACAAATCCAAATGTGGCAAAAATTTATGTTAATTGAGATAAAGTAGATAAGAAATAGTGCAATAAAGGTAAATGACACACGATGTTTTTATAGTGGTTCGGTCGAATCTTGACCTACATCCACTTTATAATATTTTGCTTAAGTAACCAGACTATTCTAGGCAAGTCGAGCCTTTTTTACATGGCCCTATAAAACAAAAGAATAAAACTGATAATTTCACGTCAGATAAAGCCGCAAATGCTGGGCGTTCCACACTCTGGGGATTTCATCTCCATCCACGGTTGCTAGCTTGAAAGTTCCATTATCAAGCCTTCGTAGAATGGAATAAGGTCCTTTCCATTTCGGGCCTATATGTGATGGGGGTGGAAAGGCACGTTTCAGAACCAAGTCTCCAGGTTCAAAGGTTCGAGCTCAGACTTTCTTGTTGTAATACCGAGCTATCTGTTGCTTATGCCTTAAAGCACGCAAGTCGGCTTCATCCCTCTTTTCTTTGATCATGTCCAGGGATTCAAGGAGCAGCTCATTGTTGGTCATTGGGTCATAATAAGTGACTCGATGAGATGGTACTTTCAACTCTACCGGGATAACTGCTTCGGCTCCGAAAGCGAGGGAAAAGGGGTGTGGCCCGTCGCCGACTTGTAAGTTGTCCTGTAAGCCCATAGTGCCAAGGGTAACTCATCAACCCACATGGCTTTGGCCCGCTTCAATCTCTTCCTCGGGATGGATTTGATCCGTTTGCTTGCGGATGTGCCGCTTTGACTTGTCCGTTTGCTTGCGGATGTGCCACAAAGGTATATCTTTTCTCGATGTGGTATTTCTGGCAAAAATCTCTGAACTCGGTACTGTCGAATTGGGTTCCGTTATTGGTTATGACGACTTTTGGAATCCCGAAGCGGCATATAATGTTCTTGACGACAAAATTTATCACTTGCTTGGTTGTGATCGTGGTTAACAGCTCTGCTTCTACCCACTTAGTGAAATAATCCACGGCCACAATAGCGAACTTTGCTCCGCCCTTTTCTATGGGAATGCTTCCAATAATGTCAATCCCCCACATAGCAAATGGCCATGGGCTAGTCATCGTCTTCAACTGGCCAGGAGGTGCCCTAGGTATCTTAGAGAATTTCTGACAAGTGTCACAGCTTCGTGCATACTTGGCTGCGTCCTTATGGTTGGCCAGAAATAGCCATACCTTAATATTTTCTTTGCTAGCGTTTGTCCTCCCGTGTGATCTCCACACTCGCCTTCATGTACTTCTTGTAATACGCGTTTGATATCATTATGGGTGATACACCGGAGGAAGGGCATCAGAATCCTTGTCTATATAGGACCCCGCCCTGCAGCACATATCTGGAAGCCTTTCGAATAGTTGCACGGCTCTCACTTTTCTTTGTGGGAAGCGTTCCATTCATCAGAAAATTCTTTAGGGGAGTCATCCATGACTTCCTCTCGGGTTCAATATCTAGTGCAAGATCAATTTCCATCTGATCTACACTAGGAAATTGTAGTACTTCAATTGGGACTAGCTCCGTATCCTCTAGATTATCGGAGCTAGCCATCTTCGCCAACTTGTCTGCTTTTTGGTTCTCCGCTCGAAGAATGTGAGATATGCTGTAGTGATCAAAATCATCCAGCAACTTCTTTACTTTTTCCAAATATGATATCAACCTCGGACTTTTGGCCTAAAATTCTCCAGTGACCTTATTCACGACTATCTTGGAATCACAAAATATGTCTAGCCTTGTTATCCCCAATTCCTTTGCGGGCTTCAGCCCGGCGATTAGAGCTTCATATTTGGAATCGTTATTAGTAGCATGGAACTCCAATCTGAGAGCGTAGTATATTAATTGTTTTTCTGGGGTTTCGAGCACCACTCCGGCACTAGATCGTCTGTCGTTCTTAGCTCCATCAGTGTACAGTTTCCAGGCATTAGGGTCGAGGAGAAGCTTTGGCAGATCATCTTCTTGGCTTTCTACGTCATCTTTTGGGATAATAAATTCCGCTATGAAGTCCGCAAGCACTTGCCCCCTTATCGATCTTCGGGGCTGGAAATTTAAATCGAACTGACTTAGCTCAATGTTCCACCTGAGTAGTCTTCCTGATGCTTCTGGCCTTTGCAGTATTTGTTTAAGCGGGTGATCAATGTAAATAGTTATGGGATGAGCCTGGAAGTAGTGGCAAAGCTTCCTAGATGCGACCAACAAACTGTACGCAAGATTTTCTATTCTTGGATAGTTTCGCTCAGCCGCCATCAACTTCTTGCTCACATAGTACACTGGTCTTTGCGCCTTATCTTCCTCTCTTACCAAAGCCGAACTGATTGCGTGGGATGACACTGCCAAGTACACAAATAAATCCTCGTGGTCTACGGGCTTAGACAGTATTGGGGGTTTCTCCAAATGATTCAATAGGTTCTGGAATGCCTCTATACAATCAGGAGTCCATTTAAAGTTGCGTTTGCCTCGCTTTATCAGCTCGAAAAATGGGATGCACTTATCCGTAGCTTTGGAGATGAACCTACTCAGCGCCGCCACTTTTCCAGCGAGGCTTTGAACATCCTTAATTTGCTTTGGTTCTTGGATATTTCGGATTGCTGCAATTTGATCCGGATTAATCTCGATTCCACACGAGCTGACAATAAACCCTAGGAATTTTCCAGATGCTACCCCAAATGAACATTTCAAAGGATTCATTTTCATCCCATATTTCCGGAGAATCCCAAACATCTCTGCTAAATCGGTAGTATGGTCAGATGATTGTCTGGACTTTACCAACATATCGTCAACGTACACTTCCATCGTTTTCCCTATTTGGTTGTAGAACATTATATTCACAAATCACTGATATGTAGCACCGGCATTTTTCAAACTGAAAGGCATTACTACGTAATAGTATAATCCCAAATCTGTGATGAAGCTAGTATGCTCTTGGTCCGGGATGTGCATGGGGATTTGGTTATATCCCGAGTAGGCATCCATAAAAGAAAGGAGCTCATGGCCTGCCATCGAATCTACTAGTTGATCAATTCTAGGTAGTGGAAAACTATCCTTCGAGCAGGCTTTATTCAAGTCTGAGAAGTCAATGCATGTGCGCCACTTTCCGTTGGCCTTTTTTTTTTTACTAAAACTGGGTTTGAAATCCAGTCCGGGTATGTTGAGTCTCTGATGAACCCGTTACTTCTCAGTTTTTCGACTTCTTCCTTCGAAGCAGCGGACCTATCTGGGCCCAGCATTCGTCTTTTCTGTTTGACAGGAGGATGCTTCGGGTTGATGCTCAACGAATAACTCATAATCGAAGTAGATATCCCACACATATCCGAGTGGGTCTAGGCGAATACATCCAAATTAGCTTTCAGGAAATTCGTTAGCTCTATGGCTCGAAGAGAATCCAACTGGGATCCAATCTTCAGGACCTTCTCTGGGTCTGTAACACCCCGCGAATTCTATAACTGTGAAATTCACAAATTAAAGTATAAGTTAATTTGAAATCAAAGAACCAAGGGAAACGGGATATGCCATTGCGTTCGTCTCGGAAAAATACGCGAAATAGAGTCCGAGTTTTCGAAAAACGGAGTCCGTATGAAGAAGATATGGCCTTCGGAAGTTTTTGAATTAAATTTAAAATTCAAACAGACTAAAATAATTAAAAATCGGGCCCAATGGGCCAGGGCGGATAAACACCCGCCTAGGCCACCCAGGTCGACTGGGCTGTCGACCTAGGCTACCCATGTCGACAGGGGTGTCGACCTGGTCGAGCCCAGCCAACCTGGCTGGCCAGGTCTGTGTTTGGCCGATTTTCTGTGGTCTGCTTTGTCACTAGGGCTAGGTGGCAAGTTTTAATTGGTCTCTCTATCGAATGAATGGCTACGATCAATCCAAGCAACATCAATGGTCCTAATCAGTTCCTAACCTCTATATAAACAACCCTAGACAAAACCCTAATCTATTCATTCAAAAATAAGATCATAGCCGCCATGTTGCTGAGGAACGACAAAGAATAGCCGCCAACTAGAGAGAGAGAATTAGGAGGAAAGTTCTAAAGCCTAAAGCAATTCAAGCAACCTAAGCAAATCAATTCAACAAAGGAATTTGCGTCTTCAATCCCTAAATTAGAGAATTCATCACACCATTGTAAGTAGAGTATTACTTTGGTATGAATAAACAATTGTGTTGGTTTGTATGCTTGAATTGTGGCAATAAAGTAATTCATATTTGTGCGTTCTTATCAATTTGAAATATTATATATGTTTGGATATTCTTGAATTATGTTATTCATGTTATAAAGAACTACATGCGGTAGTTCTATGCAAGTATACGTTTGGAATATTTCGCAAATTATGTAATCCATGTTGAAGCTACATGTATGTAGTTAATTTAAACTTATGCAAGTTTGGGGTTTTGCTACTATGCCATCATGATGTATATTTTTGTGCATAAATCATCTTGTAGGTAATTAGAACAAGTTTGGTCATTATAATCCATAGGAAATTATGTTGAGAATTTGGCATCATGTATTAAGCTATGCTTTTGTACTAGAAAACCTATTTGCAAACTTATGAATATGGCTAGGCTATGAATGATATTTGGCATAATTGAAATCCATGATTAAGTCTAACTTGTTTACAAGAATTTTATGATGACATATGTGGTACATGGCTAGGTTAGGTTCAAAAAGTCCCTTTTGTAAGTTTACATGGCTAAAGTAAGAATCATGGTTTCATGTTAGAAATACTTATGCCACGCTTATGTTTGATATTATGCCATGCTTATGTTTGATATTATGCCATGCTTATGTTTGATATTATGCCATGCTTATGTTTGACATTATGTCATGCTTATGCTAGAAATATTTATGCCATGCTTATGTTTGACATTATGCCTAAATAAGAGTATAGGTTCATGTTGTAGTTAAACCTATGCAAGTTTACATGCTTTAATTCATGTCACCTATGTTTTATGACCAAAGTATATGTCACTACTATGCAAGTACACCAGTTTCTATTTTGTATTCCCAACGTCATATTGCAAGTTCATACGCTCACCTTCCCCTTTTCGTGTATGTAATCACGCCATAAGCCTCCCCTTTTCGCATGGCTAAATTGGGCTTTAAAAGGCTAAGCCCAATATATATATATAAACGGACGTGTAAAACGGGGGAAAATAACGTTGGGTTAAAATTAATTAATGAATGAAAATATAAAATAGAAGGGCCCAAATTCAAGTATGGGTTGGGCCCATGATTGGTGTAACCTTTACACCATTAACTTAATAATGGGCCGCAAATATTTACATATATAAATAAAGAAGAATGACAAAATATGTAAATGTAGAAAATACGATGTGTTTAACCCGAGGTTGGATTGAGTTGTGATGTAAACCTGCCCGGAACCGCCCGGCTGTCCAGTAGTCACAACAATACCTATCCAATGTGGGAGGTTAAACATGGAGCCCAATAAGGACCCGAGGTTAGACTGAGTTGTGGCGTAAGACTGCCCGGAACCAACCGGCAACAGGCAGCCACAACAATACCTGTCTAATGTGAGAGGTCAGGGCCTTAATAAGACAATTAAGGCTGAGTCAGGATTGTTAGGATTAAGTAAACTAAAGACTTAATCAAAATGGAACATGCTAAACTAAACGGACTGGTGGGGGTTAGGTTAGAAAACACTTAACCAACTTAGCATGTTGGCTAGAGATAGAAAACCTAGTAACGGGGGACCCTTTTCAGCAGTAACCCTAAAAAGGTGTATCAGGATACCCTGAAACTAGGCAGGGTGGGGCACGATTACTGGGCTGATTGTAAGAGGTCAAAGCGACGGCGGTGGTGTAGCAGTGTAGGTTCTAACGGAGTGCGGGCGTGCACACACTCCGGCGCAGAAAAATAAGGCACTGGGCACCAGTAGCATACCTGTGCATTCTAAGGTTGTGTCGGGCCGCCACCACGGGACTTGATACACCCCATGGTGGGACCAGCATAGGTAACTACAACATCGGGGGCCGTAAGACACATGTAACTATGCGAGTAGGAGCCGATCATCATTGAATGGATCACATCACCCTGATTATGGGGTGCAAATTGGAAACTAGTTTATATGGGTTCAGAGATTAACATGGGGTACGATAGTATATTCGACCCTAGACAACTTAACCAAGTTTATAGTGCATGCCCACTTCTTGTTTATACTTATCATACCCAGTTCTTTATTCATAGACAAAATAGTACTAGACTTACTCAGGCTTATGTCTGACTCTACTTTTCTTTCGTCTTCTTTCTTCCGTTTCCCCCCCAGGTCCTCAGGGAGGGAACACAGCAGCTTGACCAACCTCAACATCCAGCTTGAAGAAGAGAAATGTATTGCTTGGACTTTCCTGTTTTGAACTATGGCTTTGGACAATCCACTATGGGGCTTTTGCAGTTTATCTATGTTTTATTTATGCTTCTTTAAATAATGTACTCAAGACAGATTATGAAAGTGTTATGTTATGTTTTTGGAAAGGATGTTGTTGTAACACGTATTTGACTTGATGAAATAAAGTTTGTTGTTCTTCCGCTGTTTACAAATATGTGTTCTTATATCTGTCTTGTATATCTGTGACTTGTACTTATAAACCTCCACCAAAATTAGGGCATTCCCTTTGAGAGTGACCCTAACGGAGGTGGGGTGTTTCACTTGGCATCAGAGCATAGGTTTACCAGATAAGATAAAAAGTTTTGAAAAATTATTTTCAAAAAGGAAATTTAAAGAAGCATTTTTAAAGGATAAAAATATTATTTTATTTTAAAAAGGCAAAGTCCACTCCCCAAAGCCATAGGTACTATCTCTTATCCTTCGTTTTGAATCTATCCTTTTTGTTTCAGCATGTCCCAAGAACTTAACTTGCCGGAAGGGGTGCCAATACCTGGTTGGTTTAGACGGTTCTTAGAAGCTAGGGCCACTCAGCAAGGTCCTACCGTTCCTCCTCCCCCAGCTGAAGGAAATCATCCAGCTGCAGCAGCACCTTTTCCTCCACCTCCTCCTCGGGGAAACGTTTTTGCTAAGACATGTAAAGATTTTAAAGCTATGGGAGGAAGGGATTTCCATGGAACTGAGTCCTTCGTAGCAGCTAGGAATTGGCTGAAAGAAACTGAAGACCTATTCATCATCTTTGAGGTAGAGGGTAGACAAAAAGTACAGTTGGCAGTGTGGCTATTGAAGGGCGAGGCTTCCTACTGGTGGGAAGTCACTAATGCTGAAAGACCGGTGGAGACATGGGAGGACTTTAGGGCAAGGTTTGAGACCAAATTTCTCTCAGATGCAGAAAGAAGTTTGCAGTTGGAAAAATTCTTATTTCTTAAGCAAGGGGACAAGACAGTCAGAGAGTATGTGAATCAGTTCGATGAGCTGGCTAGGTTTGGGCTTGACCTAGTCAACACCCCGCACAAGAAGGCTCTCCGTTTCGTCAAAGGGTTGAATGAGCCATTACACAGTTTGTCCATGACCCATATACCCATGGGAGCCACGTATGAAAGATTGGTGCAAATGGCATTGCTGAATGAAGAGGACAAGGGCAAGAAGAAAGAGGGTTTGCAGCCCAAGAAGACAGACTTTAAGAAGGGCGGGAAAGGCAACAAAGAGAAGAGGAAGTGCAATTTCTGTGGCAAAGTGGGGCACTTAGTAAAGGACTGCCGGAAAAAGAAGGCCAAGGAGAATGGTGGGTGCTTTTCTTGCGGTGAGACGGGCCACAGGGCTAAGGACTGCCCAAAGAAACAAGGACAGGGGCAGAGGGCTGGATCCACCCCAGGGGCACAGGTTCATGTGCTGGAAGCGCCACCTTTGCAACAGAGAGGTACAAACACTTCTGTAGAAAGTGTAGTTTATCTTTATGATCACCCCGTTCGCACTTTATTTGATTCTGGCGCATCACACTCCTTTATCTCATCTGCTTTAGTAGAATCTCTGCACCTAAAAACTAGTATGGTAGAGGACCCCTTAATTGTTTCAAACCCAATTGGGGGCCCAGCTCATTTGTCTATGATCTGTTTGGATTTGAAAATTTCTATCCTAAGTGTTGAATTTCAATGTAGTGCCTTTGTTTTGGGCTTTTCGGGTTATGGTTTGATTTTGGGTATGGATTGGATATCCAGTAATGGGGCCATCCTTGATTGTGAGAAAAGGGTTGTTAGGCTCCTAACCCAGCTCGGTAATACTTTGGAAATTTCTTGTAATCCCTCGTATGCGGTTATGCTTAGTTATCTTGAATCGCTAGACGCCTCTGTTAAAAATTTGCAATCAGTTAGAGTGGTCCGGGAATATCCGGATGTCTTCGAAGAGGTGAAGGGCTTGCCTCCGAAGCGGGAAATAGACTTCCGCATATATCTTGTAGATAATGCAAAGCCCGTTGCGTTGCCCGTTAGACATATGGCTCCACGAGAAAGAAAAGAGCTCAGTAAACAGATTAAAGAGCTTCTAGAGAAGGGGGTTCATTAGGAGGAGCATTTCAGAATAGGGCGCTCCAGTAGTATTCGCCACTAAGGCAGAAAGTTCATTTCGCTTATGAATGAGTTGTGGAGAATCACCTTAGTAAGTACATTTGGCAACATAGTTGACATTTGTTTATTTTCTAGAGATAATTCATCTATGTGGAATACCTTATAGTAAGTTAACAAGATCCAAGATTCACTAGTGAATTTTGGAGAGCTTGCATGGAACCATGAGTACGCAGTTAGGATTGAGCCAAGAATATTAGAAGTAGAGTAAGTGAAAGAGGAACGAGAGGCAACAGTGGAAAAGGTTCCAACTCATATTTTGGAAACAAGAATTAAGACGCTACGAAATTGTGAAGTTAAAGACGGACAAAGCATAATGGAGTTAAGCTCAAGGAAATGCGACTTAGAAGATCGAAGACTAGATTCGTGCATCATATCTCTTCTTAAGAGTATATCCTTGGTCCCTCTCTTCCTGTAGAGCTTGCTTGCATGCTATCTTTTGTGTTTATCCTCTCGGTCCCATTCTCAATCCAATTTCTGTCGCAAACCCCATAGGGAGTATGACTCATCTGTTAGTAACACATGTTGGGGCTTGAGGGTGTTCGTTGGATTGACCAAACTTTTTGGGTTTTATAGGATACGGGTTGGTCTTAGGAAGGGACTCCCTTGTGACCTAAAAGGAGTCCATCATGCTTAATTTCCTAGAATCATATATGGTGGTTGGGTTGAGTAATTCTTTGGGTGTCAGTCTGATGTTGATTTCGGTCTTCGGGGCTGATGCTTAGAGAGTTCTTCTCCTAATCAATATATATGTGGCATAAATTTCCAGTTTTGACATTGCCTAATGGGCACAAAGTTTTTTACCTGTTTCTATCATTCGACTATACCTTTAGGTAGGACCATTTCCTATCATTGAGAAAGTTTGGAAAATGACCTATAGATTAGGGCTACCCGAAAAATTGGCCGGAGTCCACAACGTATTTCACGTTTCACATCTCCGAAAATGTCTACATGAGTCCGCTGAAGTGGTAGAGTCTAATATCCTCGAAGAGGCCGAAGTGGAACGCGAAGCAACCGTAAGAAAAGTTCCAACCCGCATCTTAGGAACGGAAGTGAAGAAGCTACGCAACCGCGAAGTTAAGCTCGTCAAAGTCCAGTGGAGCGACGCCGAGGGAGACGGGACTTGGGAAACTGAAGCTAGAATCCGCACAGCCTACCCTTTTCTGTTCGAGGGTACATCCTTGATCTTTCCTTTTCCTTAAGTTGCGCTTTTATCTATCTTTTTAGGTATACTTCCTCGACCTTATCTTTTAGGTAGAAGCCCTTTGGATGGAAACATGTAGTTGAAACATGTTATGGATGATGGTTGCAAGTGGTTGCAAGTGATTGCTAGTGGTTGCTCGTGGTTGCATATACACACACAATCTAGGTTTTAGATCGGCTCAGTCACTTCATATTGCATATGCATATATGTTGCATTCGTATATGGTTGAACTTTAATGTGTTGTCATATGGATGTTGCATTTGTAATGAATGATTGTGCACTCATGTAGAATCATGAATAGGAAAATTTGCATACATAATGGATTCATGGCACTTACATAATTCGCATTAAGGAGGTCAACTGAATCAGTAGACCGCCTGATTTTGCATTAGATAAGTACATGTATACACACACACTTCGCATATGATCATGAAGCATTAGAAATCTTTTAAGGACAATGGATGCTCGTGTTTGATGGATGAGTAGATGGATGATTGGATGTTAGGATATACATTTTCCTACACTTGAAGATTTCGGGGACGAAATCCTTTTAAGTGGGGGAGAATGTAACACCCCGCGAATTCTATAACTGTGAAATTCACAAATTAAAGTATAAGTTAATTTGAAATCAAAGAACCAAGGGAAACGGGATACGCCATTGCGTTTGTCTCGGAAAAATACGCGAAATAGAGTCCGAGTTTTCGAAAAACGGAGTCCGTATGAAGAAGATATGGCCTTCGGAAGTTTTTGAATTAAATTTAAAATTCAAACAGACTAAAATAATTAAAAATCGGGCCCAATGGGCCAGGGCGGATAAACACGCGCCTAGGCCACCCAGGTCGACTGGGCTGTCGACCTGGGCTACCCATGTCGACAGGGCTGTCGACAGGGGTGTCGACCTGGTCGAGCCCAGCCAACCTGGCTGGCCAGGTCTGTGTTTGGCCGATTTTCTGTGGTCTGCTTTGTCACTAGGGCTAGGTGGCAAGTTTTAATTGGTCTCTCTATCGAATGAATGGCTACGATCAATCCAAGCAACATCAATGGTCCTAATCAGTTCCTAACCTCTATATAAACAACCCTAGACAAAACCCTAATCTATTCATTCAAAAATAAGATCATAGCCGCCATGTTGCTGAGGAACGACAAAGAATAGCCGCCAACTAGAGAGAGAGAATTAGGAGGAAAGTTCTAAAGCCTAAAGCAATTCAAGCAACCTAAGAAAATCAATTCAACAAAGGAATTTGCGTCTTCAATCCCTAAATTAGAGAATTCATCACACCATTGTAAGTAGAGTATTACTTTGGTATGAATAAACAATTGTGTTGGTTTGTATGCTTGAATTGTGGCAATAAAGTAATTCATATTTGTGCGTTCTTATCAATTTGAAATATTATATATGTTTGGATATTCTTGAATTATGTTATTCATGTTATAAAGAACTACATGCGGTAGTTCTATGCAAGTATACGTTTGGAATATTTCGCAAATTATGTAATCCATGTTGAAGCTACATGTATGTAGTTAATTTAAACTTATGCAAGTTTGGGGTTTTGCTACTATGCCATCATGATGTATATTTTTGTGCATAAATCATCTTTTAGGTAATTAGAACAAGTTTGGTCATTATAATCCATAGGAAATTATGTTGAGAATTTGGCATCATGTATTAAGCTATGCTTTTGTACTAGAAAACCTATTTGCAAACTTATGAATATGGCTAGGCTATGAATGATATTTGGCGTAATTGAAATCCATGATTAAGTCTAACTTGTTTACAAGAATTTTATGATGACATATGTGGTACATGGCTAGGTTAGGTTCAAAAAGTCCCTTTTGTAAGTTTACATGGCTAAAGTAAGAATCATGGTTTCATGTTAGAAATACTTATGCCACGCTTATGTTTGATATTATGCCATGCTTATGTTTGATATTATGCCATGCTTATGTTTGACATTATGCCATGCTTATGCTAGAAATATTTATGCCATGCTTATGTTTGACATTATGCCTAAATAAGAGTATAGGTTCATGTTGTAGTTAAACCTATGCAAGTTTACATGCTTTAATTCATGTCACCTATGTTTTATGACCAAAGTATATGTCACTACTATGCAAGTACACCAGTTTCTATTTTGTATTCCCAACGTCATATTGCAAGTTCATACGCTCACCTTCCCCTTTTCGTGTATGTAATCACGCCATAAGCCTCCCCTTTTCGCATGGCTAAATTGGGCTTTAAAAGGCTAAGCCCAATATATATATATATATATATAAACGGACGTGTAAAACGGGGGAAAATAACGTTGGGTTAAAATTAATTAATGAATGAAAATATAAAATAGAAGGGCCCAAATTCAAGTATGGGTTGGGCCCATGATTGGTGTAACCTTTACACCATTAACTTAATAATGGGCCGCAAATATTTACATATATAAATAAAGAAGAATGACAAAATATGTAAATGTAGAAAATACGATGTGTTTAACCCGAGGTTGGATTGAGTTGTGATGTAAACCTGCCCGGAACCGCCCGGCTGTCCAGTAGTCACAACAATACCTATCCAATGTGGGAGGTTAAACATGGAGCCCAATAAGGACCCGAGGTTAGACTGAGTTGTGGCGTAAGACTGCCCGGAACCAACCGGCAACAGGCAGCCACAACAATACCTGTCTAATGTGAGAGGTCAGGGCCTTAATAAGACAATTAAGGCTGAGTCAGGATTGTTAGGATTAAGTAAACTAAAGACTTAATCAAAATGGAACATGCTAAACTAAACGGACTGGTGGGGGTTAGGTTAGAAAACACTTAACCAACTTAGCATGTTGGCTAGAGATAGAAAACCTAGTAACGGGGGACCCTTTTCAGCAGTAACCCTAAAAAGGTGTATCAGGATACCCTGAAACTAGGCAGGGTGGGGCACGATTACTGGGATGATTGTAAGAGGTCAAAGCGACGGCGGTGGTGTAGCAGTGTAGGTTCTAACGGAGTGCGGACGTGCACACACTCCGGCGCAGAAAAATAAGGCACTGGGCACCAGTAGCATACCTGTGCATTCTAAGGTTGTGTCGGGCCGCCACCACGGGACTTGATACACCCCATGGTGGGACCAGCATAGGTAACTACAACATCGGGGGCCGTAAGACACATGTAACTATGCGAGTAGGAGCCGATCATCATTGAATGGATCACATCACCCTGATTATGGGGTGCAAATTGGAAACTAGTTTATATGGGTTCAGAGATTAACATGGGGTACGATAGTATATTCGACCCTAGACAACTTAACCAAGTTTATAGTGCATGCCCACTTCTTGTTTATACTTATCATACCCAGTTCTTTATTCATAGACAAAATAGTACTAGACTTACTCAGGCTTATGTCTGACTCTACTTTTCTTTCGTCTTCTTTCTTCCGTTCCCCCCCCCCCCCAGGTCCTCAGGGAGGGAACACAGCAGCTTGACCAACCTCAACATCCAGCTTGAAGAAGAGAAATGTATTGCTTGGACTTTCCTGTTTTGAACTATGGCTTTGGACAATCCACTATGGGGCTTTTGCAGTTTATCTATGTTTTATTTATGCTTCTTTAAATAATGTACTCAAGACAAATTATGAAAGTGTTATGTTATGTTTTTGGAAAGGATGTTGTTGTAACACGTATTTGACTTGATGAAATAAAGTTTGTTGTTCTTCCGCTGTTTACAAATATGTGTTCTTATATCTGTCTTGTATATCTGTGACTTGTACTTATAAACCTCCACCAAAATTAGGGCATTCCCTTTGAGAGTGACCCTAACGGAGGTGGGGTGTTTCAGGGTCTCTATCATCGATTGGTACATCCACAGTTGTTTCATTGGGAGTCGCCATTCTGCCCCCAGGCTCTTCATCCTCTCTGGGATCTATGTCCTCGGGCCACTCTCTCGGCGACTCCCCTTCAGTTATTTTCTTTAATTGCTATGACGTCTCCTCCCTTGCAGGGGAGGAAGCGCATTTGGTCTCTACATCTCTTCCTTTGCGGAGCAACTTCAGCTCTGTAATATAGCATGCTCGTGCAATAACTTGATCTCCTCTGACTATGCCTATACTGGCATCCGCCGAGAACTTCAACAACAAACACCAGGGTGCAATGCATGCTCGGAATTTGGTTAGGGCCAGTCGGCCCAAAAAGGCATTGTATGGCGACTCAATATCCAAAACCACGAAGGGGAGGATTCTCACTCTCTGGCGTTCTCCTTCCCCAAGGGTTACTGACAGCTCCACGTATCCCATTGGAGCTGTTGAAGCTCCATTAAATCCACGTATCCAGCCTTCACATGGTTTCAAATCTGTCGGCTCGAGTTTCATTTGGTCGAAAGTTTTCTTGAATAGAATATTAACTGAACTCCTATTATCCACTAGAACTTTATGGACTATAGCTAGACCAATGGTAACAGTAATCACTAATGGATCTTCGGTTGGGGAGTGGACTCCAATACTTTCTCGCTCACGAAATATGACGTCATCAGACATTGTCTTTTGTTGCTTAACCGGAGCGTTATCCTCGGGATTACTACATTCTCCTACTTCCAGGTGTTGTTTAGCTGCGTTCACGTACTGATCCATAGCTCTGAAACTGTGTCCTGCCAGATGAAGTCCACCAACAATGGTATTAATAACGATATTTTTTCCATTTTGCTGAGCCATTGGTTTGCCATTAGGTTGGCTTTGGTTCGGGGCTTGCCCCCTGTCCCTAGGAGCCACCTTATACTCAATAAGCTTACCTTCTCGGATCAGCCTCTCAATCACGTCTCTCAAATGATGACATTCGTTTGTGGAATGACCATGGATTTGATGAAAAAGACAGAATTTCCCAGTTTCACGCTCCTTTTCTGTAGAATCTCTCAGAGGAGGCCTTTTGTATAGGAGGACATTATATGTATCCAGGAAGATGTTCTCCAACGTATCATTTAACGGTGTGAAGCTCTCAAATGGTCTGGGCCGGGATCTTCTCTGAGAGTCATTCCCTCGATTTCTCTTCCGATTATTGTTATTATTATTCCCCGATTGATGACTGTTTCCTTGATTCTTTTTCCCAACATTGACTTCAACCTTTCCTTAGCTATCTCCCGTCTGCTTGATGGCCACATTGCTTTGGATATATTCCTTATCAGTAGCCTTCCTTTTCCTGTTAGCATATATCTCCTCCTGACGTAAACGAACACTGGCTTTTTCATAAAATATTTCTCTGGTCGGAGGTGGCTTGCTGGCTAGATATCTTCCAAACTCGGTATCTTTGTCGACTCCATCGATCAAGACCATCAAAACAGTTTGCTCATGAGGATCTCTAACTTCTGTGATGGCCAAGTTGAAACGATCCAGATACGACCTTAGGTCTCATCAGGTCGTTGTTTAATAAGGGATAACTCGATCACATTCTTAGACCTCTGAGCGTGAAGGTGGAACTGGTTCACGAATTTTTCACTCAATTCCCTGAAACTGGATATCGACCGTGCTGGCAAGCGGGTGAACCACAATAATGCCATATCTTCCAGGAATATAGGGAATGCTTTACATTTTATCTCGTATGTAGCTGCAGCGGCGTACATTGACCAGGAATATCGCATCAGATGCTGGATCGGGTCAGATTTGCCCACACAGCGATTCATTGTTGGCATATTAAAACATCTCGGGGATGTAACCTCCAGTATATCATCAGTAAAAGGTGTATGACTGCGATCTATGCCCCAATCTTCGTCCCTCTGCCCACGGCTATCTACCATGTTCTGCCTAATCATTGCTTCAACATCTGCACGGGTCAAGGTGGACTCAGGATCAGCACTCCTTGCCTGATGGGCCTCTCCAGTATTTCTTTGACGTGCTGCTACAAAGTCTGGGACCTGAGCTAAACTTCCTTGCCCCCTGTTGCCGCGGTCAATCATGAGACGAGCGGGAGGAATGGGTTGATTCTGAGCAGGGTAGACAATGTTTCTGTTCCTCGGTGGTAGAGCAGGTTCATTTAAGTTACGGTTACTAGTTCCCTGATTAAGGGATTCTTCTTCTCGAGATGAAAGTGACCCAAATCGAAGCTGCTCTATGTTTTCAGCCCTTTCTAACAGGGGCCATCGTCGGTTTCTTCGCGGTTCTTCGGACGAGGATGTGTGTTCTGGGGAAGGAAGATGAGTTGGAGAAGAGATCCTCTGCCTTATAAGATCATTAAGTTGCCTATCCATAGCGGTCAGATTCTATCGTAACACTGAACTCTCTTGCCTCTGAGTGGCTAACTCGTCAAATAGTTTATCCCACATTTCAATGATGCGAGAAAGGTCCCCTTCGGTAGTAGGGGCAGAAGGGTCGAATTAGTCACCGACATTCTCTCTTATACGTAAAAAGCTTGAGCCAGGTCGAGCAGATGTACCAGCACGAGAAGAACAAGCCATAACCTCCTTTCCGGGTCGAGTTGTGGTCTGATTATCGCTTCGGATCGCGGTACCCTTGTGTCGGTGGCCCGTGGTGGCTCCCTGGGATCAGATCGTGGGAGCATTAGAAGGGAGGATGGTGGCATTGTCCTGAGATCGAGTCGTGACACCTTCAGAGACCCGGATCGTGGCGCCCCCTTCAGGTCGGGTCGTGATACCTTCTTCGGTCCGGTTCGCCCCCACTTCATCGCGATCCGAGAGCTCTTCCTCGACCTGTTCATGTACACCTTCTTCAATTGCTTCATTCGTGGCTTCGTTCGCTTGTGAAGCTCGTACTTCCTTAGACTTCTTTCCAGCCATGGTATCTGAACTTTGCTGAAATTTTCAAAAATCGAAACTGTTGAGTTTTGGATTGTCTTCTTCGGACTTGAATATCCAAACAATAGAGCAACAGTCCAATATACTGAGACTTCGGTTCTCAGTGAAAGCACCAAAAATGTTAGATCAAAAAATGGCTCTAACACCCAAATTGTTCTGATTTGTAGAGAATTATATCTAAATAATGAAGAAGAAGCAGAAAAGACACAAGATTTATGGTGGTTCGGCGTTAACGAGCCTACGTCACTTTATATGATATTGATTATACGTTGAATGCTAGTACAATCAATAATTTCGCTCAACCTAACTGTTACAACTGTGATTCTTTCAATAATTTCGAGATAACTCTGAATAGAAGTAATGGAGATTTGATAATGGTGGAATCAGAGCTTTTAGTTTCCAAAGATCCTCAAAAATGCCAAGTCTGAGGCTATTTATAGCTGATTTCCACAGACGGGTCGTGGTCATGCGTGGCACAAATCCTGAGAATCTCGGACTGGTTCGTAGCTTGATAGAGAAATAGTCAATATGGTCGTTATGGACAGGTGTCGCAAGATCCTGCATTCTCGGATCGTGGTAGACTTGGTCATCATCCATCAGCTTCAGGGATCGGATCGGATCGAGCTGGTGTTGGACAGATCGCTTCGAGATCATAGGGGGCGATCACGAACCGTGGGGAGTATGGTGATCCGATCGGGCCTTTGAGGGATAAAGATGTGGAGTTTCATATTTTCTCCGTGTGTGAACTTTAGTGACTTGGTCAAAAAGCTAGCCAACATTCCTTTCATTTCAAAATCATGCAATGATCATTGCAGTTATATTTCAAATTTCCAATTATTGTTGTAATGTCGATGGAAATTATCACCACTTTCATTAATTTCTTTTTATCACAAATTACTATTATTCTTCGATAATAACGTAGCCGTCCAAGTTGGAGTATTTTATTTACCTCTCAGACCATGCTCAACATCGGTCTTATCTTAGAATGAATAGTAATTTGTAATTAAAAATCATCTTCTTAATATCAGTTAAATCTTATTCCTCTATAAATTACAGTTTATAAACAATATCTTTACTTTGAACCATCTTAGTCAATTATGGCCATTTTATTTACTTCCTGTTTTAACTTCGTTAAACAATAATGTTTATAACTGGAATCATAATCCATTTTCAAATATTTTGCACAAATCATTCGCTTTCATATTTATAAAACTAATTTGGATCCTTATGACCAAAAATCCGTTTAACAATTTAAAGACCCTTAACATCGTTCTATGACGTCTTTTCGACTTTTTCTTTTAATCATTTACTTAATTCAATTTACTTTCTTGAAGATTATATTTTAGTCCTAAATTCTTTAAATAACTCTTCCTACCATGTTTATAAGAAAACCCTTTTTCAAATGTTCCAAATGTTAATTTTAACCTTATTATAAACTCGGTTGTTTTCTTAAATGAACATCATTTAAGAAATACCTACTTTAATGATTAATAGTCGAAATGATAATCAACTTTCGTATTTGCTGAAGTAAAAACTATTTTACTTCTTCATTAACTAAAGATAAATTAGTTAATCACCTTTAATATTATAAAAATAATTGACTATATAAATTATTCCAATAACTTTTAACATTATTACCAAAAGTAAATTATAATTTAAGAAATCTTATTAAATTTGAGCGAATGTTCATTAGTAATCACTTTCGATCAAACAATTGACTTAGTCAACTTACTATCGATAAATTTGTTAATCGAATTCAGTCACTTCTCCTTGTTAGATTAATTAAACTAATCTAATAATATTGCTTAATTATTTACCTTAAGTATAATTATTCAAATTATTATCCCGGAGGTTAATTGCACCTCATTTCACTTGCAAACATTTTTAAACGTCAAATAATCTTTTTGTGATATCTATAAAACTGATTTATAAATATCATTCCTTTTTATACTTCATTTCAATTCAAATGATAATTAAAAACTCGTTTCAGTTATAAAATAATTTAATAACTTAAGTTCACTAATCCGTCTAGCGATAAATCAATATTTAAACAAACAATGGTGTTCAGGCCATTCGCTGCCAATCCCTTAATCAGTACTGTCTATTTATTCTAATAACAACCGTGATAAAATTTAATTCAACGTTTCAAAAATCAAACAATTTATAATAGTGGGGTTCAATCAGTTCATATGTGATAATATAAAACAAACAGCACACATAAAACACACAGTATTTGAGTTTAATGTATCAAACAATGATTTATGTGAACCATTCAAACAATAATAGGCATTCATGGCATCCAATCAACTAAATTATATGAATTTAGCACATCCAGTATTTTAGAAATGTGTGAGAATTAACTCACAGTTTATTTTGATGATCCATTTGTGATTTGTCGCGTTATTCCGTTTTCTCGTATCTCTTCCAAATCAGCGTAGCGGTGTAGTATTTTTTTCTGCGATCCCATCGGAGCCAGCTTTGCGTGATTCATTACTTATACGCCACGTCAGCATCTATGAAACTCCTTCACGCGTTTTTCTTAGAGGCTTCTTCCTCAGATTGGTCGCAATGAAACCTTTTGCATTTAACAACATTTAATATGAATTATAACTAACTTAAACTAATAATTAAATTAACTAACTAAATCAATGTTATACCCTTTCCATGTCAACAAGCTTCATAATCATCCACGCGTTTTCCTTTGCTTCCCGTTCTGAAACCCGATAGTAATCTCGACCCTGTGTCCTTTTCCGTAAACAACGAATAAACCTCTACACCAAGATCTCTGTAAAATCGATATTCAGTTTTAATCCGAAACCAGCTCGTCCCTTTTTGTTTAAATACATGCCTCTTCACTGTGACCAACCTGCAAAAGACTTTCGCCCAGTCTTCCATTTACATTTGCATGACAGTACACAAACTGCCCCACTCTAACGTTTTTACCCTTTCTCCTCCGTGTTTGTTTTGTTTTTAACTATATATATAATTCTTTTAGGCCCACCGAGAATTCTTCAGCCCATCCACGTTGAAATTCCACACCTTCTCCTACATTTTGTTAGGGGTGTCAATTAGACCTGACCCGATGGACCTGGACCCGACCCGGCGGGTCTCGGTTCTAAGCGGGTCGGGTTTTGTCGGGTCTAAACTATACATTTCAAAAATCTGGACCCGACCCGTCACGGGCTTCGGTTAGGACCAGGTCTTGTCGGTTCGGGTCCGATTAAATAATAACACTAAATATATATATATATATATATATATATATTTCAATGTTTTTTGGTCGGCCTTTCGGGTTAGGTCTATGCAGGTCGGGTTTGATCGGGTCTTGATGCTATTTTTGATTACATAGACCCGACCCGAGATCCATCGGGTTCGATTCGGGTTCGGGTCTTTTCGGTTTGGTTCAGGTTCTTGGTTCTCGGTTCTAATTGTCAGCCCTACATTTTACCAACTTCCCACATTCCTCACCTCACGCAAAAAGCCTGCCATTCCCTTTTGTACTCACGTGTCCATCCATATTTCCCCAAACCAACTGTGTTTCTCCCCTCCACGACTAGTTCTCAACTGAACCGTACCCCCTTAACAAACCAACCCTCAGCCTCCTCTCAGTTTTCAACTCCATCAAGCACTCCACATAGTTTTCTTCTTCTATGTTCTCAAAAACAGCATGGCCGTTATTCCCACAAATGGAATATACTATTCCCACATAGCAGTTCTGCACACACATATGTTACTCCCGTCCACCACATCCGCATTCACGGCTGACCAACGAAGTCGGTGCAGCCTCTGGCCATGTGAGCTTGTCCTCTAACCTTCATCAGTATCCGTGCATAGTAACTCATCAAGCCCACGTCCAAGTTCTTCCATGCAAGTAAACCACATCCTTGCTCCTTCTAAACAATATTTGAACCATTTCCAGCGTTGATCATTACCTTAAAAACTTCCCCTCCTTCCAAAATACATGCAGACAATTCCTTTCCAGTAAAGAAAACATCACCTACCTGAGAACAGCGTTGCCACGTACACCATCAGTTGAGCCCATCCATGAGTTCAGCTCCGACTACTCCTCCTTGCCGCCGTAGCAAAGCAGCCTCTCTTGTTCTCCAGATTTATTTCGGGGGACCCTCCACCGTGACCAACTGTTCTTCAAAATTTAAGCTCCTTCTTTAGATTTGTTCACGTTCCAGAATATCCTCACTACACGACTTATTCTCCAATGCTTAACGTCATCTTCATGCTCTCAGTAGCTCGCTCCACTCCTTGTTCATGCGTGAAAATAAAAGAGGGAGGAGAGATTTGACTTGTGCTTCATTATTATAATTATCGGTCGTTTTGAGTTTACGAGGATGGAGTATTTATTTATGCCCAGGAGAAATTGAGGTCATGGTTTAACTCCCTGAGAAGAAGGAGATGCGAGACACACACACACACATATATACAGGCGAAAGGAGCTGCGTAATCTGTCTTCAGGAGCATGGCCTCTTTTATGATGATTCAGACTTGATGAAAGAAAGTAGGAGAAGGAGGATAGGATAGCATGCAAGTATTCTCATTTAAAGAGCTTAGGGTGTTTTCATTTCAAGCATAGGTTGTTGTTATAGCATGTGCACATAAAACAAAGGAGTATAGGATAGCTGCTATATTTAAGATGTTGCTTAAAATGAAGAAATAGGTACGAAAAGTCTAAACCGACATGTGCCGATCCTTTCGTACGACTGAATTGATTTAAGTAGGGTAGGCTTAAAAATATATTTATCTTAAAGGCTTAATGTCCAAGTAACATAGGATAGCCCACAAAAATCTATGGTATGGTTTAATCATGGAACATTTAATTTAATTTATTTCTTTGATTTGAATGTTGTGGAGAACAAGTTAAATGTACCCTGTTATATAAAATTCTGTCCACGTATAGATCATCACAGACATAAATAAAAATACCGTTGCACCCAATAGTTTGCCACGGTCACAACCTTATAATAAAATAGACTGGTTAACCTATTCTGTGAAACCCCAAAATGTTGACATAGGGTGCAAAATACTCCAAATAAAAAGTTCCTTATTTTGCGAATTAAAAATTACAGTAAAATTCTAAAAATTAAATTATGACTACGCCTCAAAGGACTTGTCCAAATTCGAAGTCAATATTTAATTATATTTAAATAAATCGTTATGGCTTTTAACGATTCCATAGCAACTGTTTTAAATTTAGAATTGGACATAACTTGCAATCTATACAATGAAATCCCGGTTTTTCTCTCTTATTAGAAAATTATAATCAAATCGATCCTAACGTTTCTTGTTTCAGAGTAATCCGACTTATAATGGATACATTCATTTGAAGTTCAATTCGAAATTTACGAACTGTCACGACATTTCGAGCTCGTTTTAATTATATTATAAATTATATATATTTAAATTTTGTTTTAATTATGTTATAAATTATATATATATATTTAAATTTTGTTTTAATAACGAATTAAATCCATTTATAATTCCAACTCAATATTTAATATAATAAAATATATTAAATATCATACCATTGGAAATACGGGACGTTACATTCCTTCCCCCTTTAGAAGAATTTCGTCCCCGAAATTACATGGTATGGAAAATGCTCCGAACATAGTTATTTCAAATTAATTATTCTCGAATTATTATCAAAACAAATTAATCTCTATAAAATTTTCGAAAATTTCGCTAGCACCTCCTCTGCATGGCTTGATCGGTACAACTACAACTGCCACTCCCGGCTCAACTTCCCCAAAAAGAAAACTAAAATCCAAATAACCATCCCACTCAAGGTTATAAAATCTATCACCCAATCAATATATAAGGTTTAACTATTAGTCGGGCATTCCAAACTCCAATTCCGCAGCAAATCAACTAACTGCTCTTCGTCTATACTTCTAGTCGGTACAACCTACCATAGCCTTCTTCAAATTTGTAATTAACTCCCCTTACAACACAAATAACAATCCCGGGTTAAAAAAATTCCGTTTCACTTCATAACCGGTTTTATTCCCAACTTATCATACTGGGATTTATTTCCAATTCATTCAAACTGTCTGATGAATTTTCTTCAGTCAATCCAATATCAAATTACTTGAATTATATTTAATAGTGATACTTACTTGTCTGCATATACTTTGATTTAACATACATTGCTATCAATCGATTAAGGTCTGATTGATTTCCAAATCCCAATTTATTTTATTCAATCCCACTTAACCAAATTACTTCCATATTTAATTAACCAATTGGTTTCTTACCAGATCAATTCCATTTTGTAAAGGGTTCTATTTGGTTATTATCCATTCAATCACCAAATTTATTTGGTTTAAATTCAATTTCTAATTCATTTTTCTTAACCAAGCTAATTTTATTTAATTAACCAATTCAATTTCAATTCCTTATTAACTCGTTGTCGAATTTTATTTAACCAATTAACACCCAATAATCAAATCATTTCAATTTTGACTTAGTTTACGTTAAATTCTGATTTATTTACTCTATATTAATTTTCATATTCACCAACTCTCTTGGTTATACTAAACAATTCCCAATCTCATTTTAATGAGCTTAACTCGTTCATTGGTTCTAAATCCAATTCAAATCCATATTATTCATTCCAAACACATTTTATATATCCTTCAATTCATATTCGTGTCTATTTTTTAAGTAATCCATTTAGATATATCCATCCATTCCTTATATTCCATTTCGATTCATTTACCTGAATCAATTCCATTTCACTTAGGTTTGTTCAAATCAAGTCTATACATGATTCACTTGAATTTATACCTAATATCATTCTATTTCATTTGACCCGAATTTATTCATCTATTGGTTCTTTATCCAATTCAAATTCATACTTATGAATTTTATTCCAAACATACAATCCAACTAATTTTCATTCATTCCTTTTTTTTATTTGCTTTATTTTCTACCCAACAGAAGCCAGATTTTTGTTGACTTGTTTCAATTTCAATTCATAGGATTCATTCCAACTCATACCAGTTAAATTTTATTTTCATTTCATATTTGAAATGTTTTAAACTTCATACAAGTTTTGAATTTATTCAAATTAAATAATAATTTGAGAAAATCATAAATTTTACCTTCTTATAAAATATTTGGGTCAAAACAATATAAAAATAATTTTATATTCAAATACAAATACGCGCTCTCGAATATATATTTACAAACTCAATCTAGGGTATTACTAACCCCATATCTATTGAGTTACACCACAGAGCCAAGGTTATCACTAAACCATTTCTCTGATACCACCTATAACGGCCAGAAAAATTTCGACGCTCGAAATTTCAACAATAACATAAAATCATGCATTACTTGTCAAACCCAAGTATCGAACTCTGACTGTTAATAGAAAGAAATTAGAGGATGAGATAGGAAAGATAGAACTATTAGAATAGAAGAATAAGAATACCAGAGTTACCAGAGTCTCACAGCGGAACGAATGAAATATAATATATCAAATACTTTATACAAAAGAACTCTCTATATATATATTACAACATCAGAGTATACATTCAGATCAATACATCACACAGCGGAAATAAACTAGTACCGGTAATATGTGGAATACGTCTCGACTTCAACTCCATCTCTGGAACTCCAAGCGAATCTAACCTGTATATATACTCGGTCTGACCCGAGCACATTTGATTTAAAACAAAATTCACTCGGATCAGTCTGGAATACTTTCAGTGATGAATTCTTATAGCAACCAACTTGTTTAACTTTAGAAACTCTTTTAGAAACAAAGGGTAATAGTAAGTCCAGCCCACACATAAACACGGACGGTTTTCACCTTAATATAACCCAAAAAAGTTTTGATATATCAAAATCCAGTGATATTATAATAGTGTCTATCATATCACAAATAAATAACCATCTAGTAGAACGCTTGCATCTCACGCTCTACATATTTATTATATAATCAGAACCCGCAAGGCGCTTATTGGAGATTGGATTTCAAATATGACAAGGTATGGGACTACCTTCCGATCAGTGTATTCTAGAGGGAAATACTCTGTTGTATATAACGGTGTTGTATACACAATTATATGATTTTTGTTTGATGATAACAACCAAATAAATATTATTTTAATGTGTTTGATATTGTACTGTTATTGTACATCACAGACTGGAATATAATGTTTATATTTAAATAAAATACAACTGTACAGAAATTTAAATATTCACAGTATTTTATTTGAATAGAATATTTTATTTCAATATCAAACAGTACAAATTTTATACTCCACTATTTGTTCATCTCTGTATTACACTTCATGCCATATCAGATTTCATATATACAGCTCCTCATTACAGATTAAGTCAGTCACTCTTTTTTGTACATACATTCGGTCTCAACACTCATATTTACATACATACACTTTGACACATTCACTGACACTACACACTGTCTTCTTATATTCAGTCTTCTGTCTTCTTGTCTTCTGTCTTCACAGCTTTCAGTTCAGCACTCTTTCTGTCAGTTCATTTTTCATACCTGTCATATACAGAAACACACACACAGTATATGGAACAGAAATAATATTCTAAATTCTTGCGAATATAAATTTTATTTTTTAAATTTTTATTTGCCTCAGATTTCTGGTGTATTTCTCATCATTTTTCTGACTTGATCTGATTTATATAATCATCAATCTGTGTCTAGACAACTTGTGATATTCACAGTGATACACTGTAAATACCACAAGGTAGACAGTATGTATATACGATGCAGGGACAGAAAAATATTCTGGATGGCTGCATATACACACGTGCATATATACACACGTGTGCACTGCCTCGCCAATCCAGTGTGCAACTGAGGAGAAGCCACGTGGACCATCTCGACTCAGTGCAGCATGATCAACTCAGTACAGTGCTGGTGCAATATCAAAGATGGCAAGTTGGACAAGTACATTGTTCAGGCAGTTCAAAGAAAATGGTACAGCATTTCAGTGGGACATAGTCAAAGCTAGAATACATGATCAAGCAAGCAAATGGTCGAGTCAACTTGCACAGCTGCATTTCCAGCATACACAGCATATTACAATGGTCATGAAAGTGTCATCGCAAGTGGGAGTAAACAAACATACATGAAGGATGTACACGCAACAAAACAATTCAAATGCAGCTCAAACAAATGGAGCAAGTCAGAAATGAACAAGCACAAATGGGTTGAGTAACATGAATGGTTGGTACAGCAATTTCAAGTCCAAACAAGTCATTTTTCAGGTGCAACTGGGTACACATCCAAAATGCTACAGCATGGCTAAAGTAGAATGCAACATGAATGAAAAAAAAACACATACACACAGTACAAGTCAAGCATGGATCATACAACAATGTACAGTGGAGCAACAAACATGTAGTCAGGTTCAATAAGCATCATCAATGAACAGTTTGTCAAAACAGTGCACTGGTGTACATGGGTTAACCATCACAAGCAATATGGTTTGAGCAGAAGTAAGTATGGATGTGAATCAGCACAACAGTTTAAACATGAATGGTACATAATGGATCAGCAACAATGATCAGTTTCAACTCATATGAAAGCATACAAATGATGCACAGTCATGAGCAAAAACTTAAGAGACATGTTCAGTCAGCAATTCATTCTCGGTAAGTAAATAAGAGGCAAGCATTCACACAGCCATGCACTATGGAAAGAATTAAATCAGCAAAATGGAGAATCAGATTTGGTAATGTTTTTTCAATCCAATATTTTAGGCAGAACTTTGGATATTCACAGTTTTTTTTAAAGGGCAAGAAAACATTTTTTTAAATAAATGTGCAAGCAAAAACATGGCAAGAATTGATTTCTGGAATTTAAGAGCATGAATTTATTCTCCATGATTTAAGGAAATCTGCAGGAGTCTTTATACAAAGAATTTCAAGTGCAAACGTTTTTTTGGGAAATCAATCAATTCTTTTGATTGCAGAAATTAATTCAAAGCAAATTTTGGCAAGTGTTTAAATCGGTTCACTTTGAGAAATCAAACTTTGGCAAGATTTTTTAAACTTTTCCACAGATGGATCTTTAATCAAGGCAAGAAATCAATGGAGCAATCACACAATGAACACAAGGGAAAAATTCATTTCCAGAAACATTTCATCAACTCAAATCAGGCAACAGATCAGAGAATCATGTTTGGCAAGTTTTTTATTCGGCCAAAATCAATCAGAAAAGGGACAAAGTATTTTTGTTGGCAAGGGATTTTTTTTATTCACGGCAGTTTTTATAACAAGAAATATCATTTCAGGAAACTAGCAAATTCAATCAAGCCGAGAATTTTAAAAGGAAAGCACGCAAAAATCAGGGACAATCAGACCAGAGCCATATATTGAAATCAGAGCAAAATTAAAGGATTATATAGTCCTATATTATACACCACATCATCACAGGCATCGACATCGAAAATTAACAAAAAAAAATCAAGAGCAATCAGAGAAACAAAATTCGAATAACTCACAATTTTCATAAGAGTTTCGATCGCCTGAAAGCCCCAAATCAGTGAGCAAGAACGCATCATAAAGCCACAACAAATCGAAGGGACAGAGATTCATTTTTCCACGAAGCAAGCGATTTGATTTGGGGAAGAAACCCTAGCTGCCATTTATTTTTCCAGAGTAGAAGAGAATCGGGCAAATAAAAATGACAAGGGACTAAAGTATTTTGGGCCGGCCAAGTTTTGTTTAAAGGCTAAAAGGGGATGACCCCTTATATTTAAACACCTAGGGTTTTCTTTGTTTATTCAATTTTGTTTTGTTTTTGATTTTTCTTCTGAAAACAATTCTGAACAGTTTTTCTAGAAGTCTGTAAAATTCTAGAGTTCCAGTCAGGGTGTTGACTGGCAGTCCACTGGAGTCTGTAAAATCTGGGTTACGAGTTATAGGGTTTGTAATTCGGGAAATCTGATCGAGTGAATATCAATCTGTCTGGGGTTTTGAGCGTAGAGTTAGGACAGGAGCAGGCGCTGCGAGTGTACATGGTCTTGTATGCGGGATCTGTTTATAACACCTAGTAGAAACCTTAGGAATGCAATAGTAGGCAGGGTTTTGCTGAAGCTGGGTATATCTGTGTGTGATTTATTTTCTGCACTTTTATTTCTGCTGCATTCTGTGATCTGTTTATTATTTTAATATCCTGTCAATTTTTCAATTCAGTTTAAAAACTGTGATAAACCCTATTCACCCCCCTCTAGGGTTAATCTAGATCCAACATTTGGTATCAGAGCAGGTATTTTCTTTAACTCTAGAGACATGGGTAATCCTAGTTGTCAGTTTAGTGAGAGTCAGTCCAGTTCATCTCCAACTATTTTCACTAGAACAGATTTTTTAAACTGGATATCCAGAATGGAATTTTATTTAAAATCTGTTAATATTAAATGTTGGGATGTTATTATCAATGGGTACGATATGGTAGATAAAGTTTTTAATTCTCGTGCTACACATATTCTATATTCTTATCTTGATGATGATCAATACAGTCTGATCTCACATTGTTTATCTGCACAGGAAATCTAGGATACTCTCAATACGAAGTATGGAAAATTTGACAACATCTCAAAACCCCAGAATGTCAACTTAGATTCAGAATTCTGTTTAACAGGATTTACAAATGAAAATTCAGAAGGATCAGATGATGGAGAATCAATGGATGCTGAAGTCGAAAATTTCTCATATGAAGATTTGGTTTATATGTGTGTTGATTTAACTAAATCTGTTGATAAACTCAAATCTAAAAACAAATCTCTAAAATCTAGGAATTCTGAGTTGACCAGCAAAATTGATGTTTTGGAATCACAGCTTGAATATTTTAAAAATTCTTCAAATTCTGATTGCAAAAATTGTTTGAAATTGGAAACCAATCTTGTTCATCTCAATAAAATTATTCAAAAGTTTGAAAATGAAATTCTGATCTTAAAAAACAACAAGATTGAGTTATCAAGTTTGAACAATCATCTGCAAAAGGAATTTGAAATTTTTAAAACTAATATTCATTCCAAACTTGAAATTGCTGAAAAGGAAAATTTGTTGAAATCGAATTCGATTTTGAAAGAACTTGAAAACGAGATTGAAAATTTCAAGAAATTTGAGTCTGAAAGTCGAAAACATTTTGAGTTTGAAATTGCTGAATCCCAAACCAAAATTAAATCACTTGAATCTGAAAATTTGGTTTTGAAACAATATGATGCTGAAAGGAAGATCATTGATAACCGTTGTTTAGATTTAATAAAAGAGAACGGTGATCTTAAATTCAAAATTCAACGACTAGAGTCAACTTTGACTAAATTTTCTAATAGTGAAAAGTCGTTGAATATGTTGTTGCAAAACCAAAATTCTATTGGAAATAAACATGGTCTTGGATTTGGGAAAACAAATGTTTTTGAAAATCGCAATTCAAATGTTTATAAAAATCCTCTAAACTGCTTTGAAAAGAATGGACTTGAAAATCTGAACTCTGAAGATTTCAAAGGATTTTTGAATCAAAATAGTAATGAGAAATCGTTTTATAATAAATCATTTAAACATTCTTGGATTCCAAAAAATAAAACAGGCTTTGTCAAGTTCAAACAGATTTGGGTTCCTAAGGGTACAAAAGTTAATTCTAATGGTTTGTTATATAAACAAGTCTGGGTACCAAAACATATGAATACAACTGTAAGTGGTTTTACAAACTTTGTTAGACCACTCGATCCTATAAACTGTTAGGTACCGAAGGAGGCTGAGGAACTGCTGTGCAGAAAGAGAATCTGGCTTCAAACTGCTTCATATCATTGAATCACTTTCAGTTCCTTTAGCCAAACTAGTTGAGTCAGAGATTCTGGTTTACACTGATCTCAGGTATGATCTCTGAACTCATCTTTGTAAATATCTTTTTAATTTTCTTGTTTATTTCTTCTTCTATCTCCTTCTGTCTCTTCTGTTTATTTTTTTTATTTTTTGGTTTAACTTGTCACTGCCATATATCCTTTCTCTTGGGATTCCTTAACGTCTTGTTGCAGAATTCGTGACTGTCTGGAAATTTGCTTTACTGAAAGTATGATATTGTTAATCTTTTCCAGATCTTAAATTTAAACTTATATATATCTGCAATTGTTTTGAAGTTCATTTTCTGTTTTCTGAATTCCTAACGGTGTTGACGTATTCTTGTTATATCTTGAACACTGTTAATATGAATTCTAAATTTTTTGAAGATCTGAAAAACAATTGAAATATCACACATCTCTGCTGATCTGAGTTTATTCTAATTCATTTTAGAAAAGCTTGAAATATTATACTCATTACAACACTCTGCTATTTACCAGTTGTGGTAATTTCATTAATTTTCAGATTGGCTTGGATATTTTGTTTGGTCTTGAATCCTTGCTTACATCTTGAAATCCGTTGTTATTCATGATCATCTAGTTTGTTTTTTTTTGTTTGTTTAAGATCACTTGAAAATTTATGATATTTTGAATCTTACACACCTCTCAGATCTGAATTTATTATCCTGTGTAATTGATTCATTGTATCTCAAGATGTACATTTTTTTCAAGTGATTTTAAATAAACCACTATTTTTGGATCATGAATTATTAATCAATCTTGATGTAAATGATTTGAAATTTGTCTTGTAATTGTCAGAAAAATTTGTGAAAAATTCTTTTGAAAAATATTTGTTTTGGAATCATCTGTTTGCTGCTCTGATACATGTGCATAATCTATTATCTCGTTTGTTTGATACTTAATAATTCTTTTGTCTATAACTTTATTGTTTAGTATCATGTTAAAATTCCTTGTAAATAGAGACACCAAGTGGTATCAGAAGCGCCTTATATTTGTCTCACCCATCTGTACTGAGATTCAAATTTTCACCTTGTATAGACACCATACACATTTTTTTCCCTTGTATAAATCTGTATAAATTCTTCTTGTAATTGATTTTCAATTTTAAAATTATTTATTGATTATTCATTCAGAAATTGAAATCAATATCCAAATTGTGCTGTGTTTATAATTCATCAAAATTATTATCAGTTTTTGAAATTGTGATGAATTGTGACTGCAGTGTATTTCACAACAAGAGGAGATTTTATTTGGATTTTCATGATGGTTGAATATTAATTATAATATCTTTGAACTGGCAAATATTTCACGACCATCTCCTTTATCTATCACCCGTCTGCCATCCATCATGATTTTATATTAATATGGAGAGTTTATCTTTTTTGAAAAATCATCTTGTTTTAAAATAGTGAAAATTATTTGTGATAGAAATGGTACTATATTATTATTCAGAATTAGTGAGAATTGAAAATTTTCAATAATCCCTGTATAGTCGAGCTTATTTCATAATATAATCAATTTAGAAATTTATTTCATAGTCCATTTCTGTGCCTACCACATTTCTATCATCCATATTGGTTTCATATACCGAGGAGTTTTTTTTCTTTTATAAAGCTGAAAATGATAAAAATATAATTAATATATAAGAGTGTCTCTAACCTCATTTAAAAATCCAATCTCTGGTTATGCATGGTTATGAGACGTCTTATAATTTAAGCTGCGACTGATCCCATTTAAAAATCCAAGCTCTGGTTATGCGTGGTCAGTGTGCTCTTAAATAAAAAAAAGTGCTAAAAATAGAAATAAATTTGAAATTCTCCTCTGAGTATAAAAACCAGCCTATCAATCCATCTTCCAATCTGTGAAATGTGTTAAAATCTTATGACGTATTATGATTTGTTGATTGATAGATATTGGGATTTGAGATTATTCGATCTTGTCACTTAAATTGAATTATTAATTATAGTCCAAATTCCATCTCTGTTATTTGAACCTCATTTTTTTTCTTTGGAAAATAATTGGAATACATTTTTTTACTCTCCCCATTTTATATAAAATTCATTGTAAATCCGCCATTCTCTAAAATGTGAGATATGCCACCTGCTCTTAGAATATTATGATTTTTGTTTGACTGATTGAGATTTATGATGACTATTCTTCCTCTTAAGTTAATATTGTATTTGTTAGTCATTTTTCATCTATATTTTAAATTCTGTATCCTTTTGATGATAACAAAAGGGGGAGAATGGATAGAGATTTTGATTTATGAGTGAATATTTTATAAATATTTTTTAATTTTGAAAATTAATTATTATTCATACATTTCACTCATGCACAGTTATAGGGGGAGTTGTCTGTGTAGGGGGAGCTAATAAATAGGGGGAGTTCAATATTCATTGTCAAACACATCTATTGTATACAAAATCTTTTATTTGTTTGTCATCATCAAAAGGGGGAGATTGTTGTATATAACAGTGTTGTATACACAATTATATGATTTTTGTTTGATGATAACAACCAAATAAATATTATTTTAATGTGTTTGATATTGTACTGTTATTGTACATCACAGACTGGAATATAATATTTATATTTAAATAAAATACAACTGTACAGAAATTTAAATATTCACAGTATTTTATTTGAATAGAATATTTTATTTCAATATCAAACAGTACAAATTTTACACTCCACTATTTGTTCATCTCTGTATTACACTTCATGCCATATCAGATTTCATATATACAGCTCCTCATTACAGATTAAGTCAGTCACTCTTTTTTGTACATACATTCGGTCTCAACACTCATATTTACATACATACACTTCGACACATTCACTGACACTACACACTGTCTTCTTATATTCAGTCTTCTGTCTTCTTGTCTTCTGTCTTCACAGCTTTCAGTTCAGCACTCTTTCTGTCAGTTCAGTCTTCATACCTGTCATATACAGAAACACACACACATTATATGGAACAAAAATAATATTCTAAATTCTTGCGAATATAAATTTTATTTTTTAAATTTTTATTTGCCTCAGATTTCTGGTGTATTTCTCATCATTTTTCTGACTTGATCTGATTTATATAATCATCAATCTGTGTCTAGACAACTAGTGATATTCACAGTGATACACTATAAATACCACAAGGTAGACAGTATGTATATACGATGCAGGGACAGAAAAATATTCTGGATGGCTGCATATACACACGTGTGCACTGCCTCGCCAATCCAGTGTGCAACTGAGGAGGAGCCACGTGGACCATCTCGACTCAGTGCAGCATGATCAACTCAGTACAGTGCTGGTGCAATATCAAAGATGGCAAGTTGGACAAGTACATTGTTCAGGCAGTTCAAAGAAAATGGTACAGCATTTCAGTGGGACATAGTCAAAGCTAGAATACATGATCAAGCAAGCAAATGGTCGAGTCAACTTGCACAGCTGCATTTCCAGCATACACAGCATATTACAATGGTCATGAAAGTGTCATCGCAAGTGGGAGTAAACAAACATACATGAAGGATGTACACGCAACAAAACAATTCAAATGCAGCTAAAACAAATGGAGCAAGTCAGAAATGAACAAGCACAAATGGGTTGAGTAACATGAATGGTTGGTACAGCAATTTCAAGTCCAAACAAGTCATTTTTCAGGTGCAACTGGGTACTCATCCAAAATGCTACAGCATGGCTAAAGCAGAATGCAACATGAATGAAAAAAAACACATACACACAGTACAAGTCAAGCATGGATCATACAACAATGTACAGTGGAGCAACAAACATGTAGTCAGGTTCAATAAGCATCATCAATGAACAGTTTGTCAAAACAGTGCACTGGTGTACATGGGTTAACCATCACAAGCAATATGGTTTGAGCAGAAGTAAGTATGGATGTGAATCAGCACAACAGTTTAAACATGAATGGTACATAATGGATTAGCAACAATGATCAGTTTCAACTCATATGAAAGCATACAAAGGATGCACAGTCATGAGCAAAAACTTAAGAGATATGTTCAGTCAGCAATTCATTCTCGGCAAGTAAATAAGAGGCAAGCATTCACACAGCCATGCACTATGGAAAGAATTAAATCAGCAAAATGGAGAATCAGATTTGGTAATGTTTTTTCAATCCAATATTTTAGGCAGAACTTTGGATATTCACAGTTTTTTTTTAAAGGGCAAGAAAACATTTTTTTTTAAATAAATGTGCAAGCAAAAACATGGCAAGAATTCATTTCTGGAATTTAAGAGCATGAATTTATTCTCCATGATTTAAGGAAATCTGCAGGAGTCTTTATACAAAGAATTTCAAGTGCAAACGTTTGTTTGGGAAATCAATCAATTCTTTTGATTGCAGAAATTAATTCAAAGCAATTTTTGGCAAGTGTTTAAATCAGTTCACTTTGAGAAATCAAGCTTTGGCAAGATTTTTTAAGCTTTTCCATAGATGGATCTTTAATCAAGGCAAGAAATCAATGGAGCAATCACACAATGAACACAAGGGCAAAATTCATTTCCAGAAACATTTCATCAACTCAAATCAGGCAACAGATCAGAGAATCATGTTTGGCAAGTTTTTTATTCGGCCAAAATCAATCAGAAAAGGGACAAAGTATTTTTGTTGGCAAGGGATTTTTTTTATTCACGGCAGTTTTTATAACAAGAAATATCATTTCAGGAAACTAGCAAATTCAATCAAGCCGAGAATTTTAAAAGGAAAGCACGCAAAAATCAGGGACAATCAGACCAGAGCCATATATTGAAATCAGAGCAAAATTAAAGGATTATATAATCCTATATTATACACCACATCATCACAGGCATCGACATCAAAAATCAACAAAAAAAAATCAAGAGCAATCAGAGAAACAAAATTCGAATAACTCACAATTTTCACAAGAGTTTCGATCGCCTGAAAGCCCCAAATCAGTGAGCAAGAACGCATCATAAAGCCACAACAAATCGAAGGGACAAAGATTCATTTTTCCACGAAGCAAGCGATTTGATTTGGGGAAGAAACCCTAGCCGCCATTTATTTTTCCAGAGTAGAAGAGAATCGGGCAAATAAAAATGACAAGGGACTAAAGTATTTTGGGCCGGCCAAGTTTTGTTTAAAGGCTAAAAGGGGATGACCCCTTATATTTAAACACCTAGGGTTTTCTTCGTTTATTCAATTTTGTTTTGTTTTTGATTTTTCTTCTGAAAACAATTCTGAACAGTTTTTCTAGAAGTCTGTAAAATTCTAGAGTTCCAGTCAGGGTGTTGACTGGCAGTCCACTGGAGTCTGTAAAATCTGGGTTACGAGTTACAGGGTTTGTAATTCGGGAAATCTGATCGAGTGAATATCAATCTGTCTAGGGTTTTGAGCGTAGAGTTAGGACAGGAGCAGGCGCTGCGAGTGTACATGGTCTTGTATGCGGGATCTGTTTATAACACCTAGTAGAAACCTTAGGAATGCAGCAGTAGGCAGGGTTTTGCCGAAGCTGGGTATATCTGTGTGTGATTTATTTTCTGCACTTTTATTTCTGCTGCATTCTGTGATCTGTTTATTATTTTAATATCCTGTCAATTTTTCAATTCAGTTTAAAAACTGTGATAAACCCTATTCACCCCCCTCTATGGTTAATCTAGATCCAACATACTCCAGGGTTCAACAAGAACGTCTTGCAACCCGACCACACATGGCCGACCACTCATTTTACTTGAGTGTATCGAATATATTGTCACCATATGGTTTTATTGCGCCACCACACTTCCCGGGAGATACAGAATATGAAAGAATAACAAATATGAATTTTCTCTAGATTGTGACAATACATCCTGCTTGGGTATGACCCACCTAGCCATGCTGCCTGCCCGATTTTTGTCATTTTCCGGTTGTGAGGCTAGAGGCTACGTTAATCCTTTTAGAACATCTGGCCATCATTCACTTTGAATGCCACATCGTCAAATCCATCACATCACTAATTGACGTCCACAATTATACACCGGGTGTTAAGCAAGAGAATATCTCCACCACTAAACTTAGTATATTTGTAAAAATCAACGTACATGAGTATTCAGGAAATACTCTGTCAGACACTCGTCCATACAAGTCATCCAGGAACAGGATGAACTGAAGGCACTCTACTACCGCATCATAGGAATCACCCTATAGATCAATAGCGAGTAGTCCTTGTAAATCCGTAGATTCCAATCACAACAGAATCACCGCTGAAATATCTCTAGGGACCAGCTAGAGAAATTCAACAAGTATTTCTTCCGTTCATGAAGATTTACGGTCTTCAATGCTCCATCTTCTTTTTCTTCCAGTTAGTTTCATACGAAACGTTGGATTGAAGTGTTTTTGGATCGTCCTCATTCCGGTCTCTTCGAAATAACATGTCAAAAGTTCTTATAATATTTCATTGATAGTGTGGGGTTTTAACTATCAATATAAAACTGTACAGCCAAGTATTGGCATCTTAGACCCCTTTCTTAATTTAAATCACTCTTTAAACTCTTCTCGATCTTGGAAACCATTTTATCGATTTAAAAATCGATTTCAGTTACTATCACAATAAAATTATACTCTTAACCCTTAATAATATATGTATTCATCAATCCCCTTTTTACTTCTCTTTATTCGAGATTATTATCACATGTCCGTAAATTCTTCCATTTCCTTTATCTATAAATATCGCTTTGCATTCTAAAACCACTTTACTATTCCTTACGTTTGAATATCTCGATATATATATCATAACTAAATGGTATAAAACGAATTACCGATTCTTATACGTCCATCCCAGTCAAATTATTTACTTTAACCCAAATTGTTTTATTTATATTTAAAGACCTTGGCCATATTCCTTTCATTTCAAAATCATGCAACGATCATTGCAGTTAAATTTAAAATTTCCAATTATCATTGTAATGTCCATAGAAATTATCACCACTTTCATTAATTTCATTTCATCACAAATTACTATTATTTACCTCTCAGACCTTGATCAACATCGGTCTTATCTTAGAATGAATAGTAATTTGTAATTAAAAATCATCTTCTTAATATCAGTTAAATCTTATTCCTCTATAAATTACGATTTATAAACAGCATCTTTACTTTGAACAATCTTAGTCAATTATGACCATTTTATTTACTTCCTGTTTTAACTTCGTTAAACGATTATGTTTATAATTGGAATCATAACCCATTTCCAAATATTTTGCCCAAATCGTTCGCTCTTATATTTATAAAACTAATTTGGATCCTTATGACCAAAACTCCGTTTAACGATTTGAAGACCCTTAAGATCATTCTTTGACGTCCTTTTGACTTTCTCTTTTAATCATTTACTTAATTCAATTTAAGTAATTACTTTCTTAAAGATTATATTTTAGTCCTAAATTCTTTAAATAACTCTTCCTATCATGTTTGTAAGAAAACCCTTTTTCAAATGTTCCAAATGTTAATTTTAACCTTATTATAAACTTGGTTTCTTTCTTAAATGAACATCATTTAAGAAATAACTACTTTAATGATTAATAATTAAAATGATAATCAAATTCCGTATTTGCTGAAGTAAAAACTGTTTTACTTCTTCATTAACTAAAGATAAATTAGTTAATCACCTTTAATATTATAAAAATAATTAACTGTATAGATTATTCTAATTAAATTTAACATTATTACCAAAAGTAAATTATAATTTAAGATATCTGATTAAATTTGAGCGACTGTTCATTAATAATCACTTTCGATCAAACAGTTGACTTAGTCAACTTACTATCGGTAAATTTGTTAGTCGATTTCAATCACTTCTCCCTATTAGATTAATTAAACTAATCTAATAATATTGCTTAATTATGTACCTTAAGTATAATTATTCAAATTATTAACCCGAAGGTAAATTGCAACTCATTTCACTTACAAACATTTTTAAACGTCAAATAATCTTTTCGTGATATCTATAAAACGGATTTATAAACATCGTTCCTTTTTAAACTTCATTTCAATTCAAACCATACTTAAAAACTTGTCTCAGTTATAAAATAATTTTATAACTTGAGTTCACTAATCCTTCTAGCGATAAATCAATGTTTAAACAAACAGTGGTGTTCAGGCCATTCTCTGTTAATCCCTTAATCAGTACTGTCTATTTATTCCAATAAAAACCGTGTTAAATTTTAATTCAACGTTTAAAAAATCAAACAGTTTATAATAGTGGGTTCAATCAATTCATATGTGATAATATAAAATAAACAGCACACATAAAACACACACGGTATTTGATTTTAATGTATCAGACAATGATTTATGTCAACCATTCAAACAATAATAGGCATTCAAGGCATCCAATCAACTAAATTATATGAATTTAGCACATTCAGTATTTCAGAAATGTGAGAAAATTAACTCACATTTTATTTTGATGATCCATTTGTGATTTGCCGCGTTATTCCGTTTTCTCCGATCTCTTCCAAATCAGTGTAGTAATTTTTTTGCGATCCCATCGGAACCAGCTTCGTGTGATTCATTTATAATATGCCACGTCAGCATCTATGAAACTCCTTCACACGTTTTTATCAGGGTCTTCTTCCTCAGATTGGTCACGATGAAACCTTTTGCTTTTAACAACATGTAATATGAATTATAACTAACTTAAACTAACAATTAAATTAATTAACTAAATCAACGTTATACCCTTTCCACGTCAGCAAGCTTCATAATCATCCACGCGTTTTCCTTTCCTTCCCGTTCTGAAACCCGATAGTAATCTCGACCCTGTGTCCTTTTTCGTAAACAACGAATAAACCTCTACACCAGGATCTCTGTAAAACCGATATTCAATTTTAATCCGAAACCAGCACGTCCCTCTTCGTTTAAATGCAAGCCTCTTCACTGTGACAATTCTGCACAAGACTTCCGCCCAGTCTTCCATTTACATTTGCATGGCAGTACACAGACTTCCCTACTCCAACGTTTTTACCCTTTCTCCTTTTTGTTTGTTTTGTTTATATATATATATATATATATATATATATATATATATATATATATATATATATATATATATATATATATATATATACGCACATACGTTACTCCCGTCCACCACATCCGCGTTCACGGCTGACCGCCGAAGTCGGTGCAGCCTCTGGCCATGTGAGCCCGTCCTCTAACCTTCCTCAGTATCCGTGCACAATAACTCATCAAGCCCACGTCCAAGTTCTTCCAAACAGAGTCTTAATGTTTTTATGAATTTGATGATTTGCAGATGATTGGAGAAAGAAAATTGAAGCACCTGAATATATTGTTTTATTCAGAGCGAAAGTGTATATAATGAGATAAACAATGTACATATATATAGGCATTTTCAGAATAATAGAAGGACTTGTATTTGTGGGCTTAGCCCAGGACCAGTGACACATTGCTTGTAATATACTTTTGGAAAAACTGAAGGCCGACATAATTCAATACTCCCCCACAAAACCTAGGGTTTCTGAAACCCTAGTTTTGCCATGTGGAGCCACATTTTTGTCAATTGAAGAAGCGATCCATGTTAATCCCTTCTAATAGCTCTTCATTAGTATGAATCCTTGTACTTGGCAGCTTATTGAGGGCATGCTTCTTCTTGTCTTCGGGTTTCTCTGAAGTTTCTTCTAATAGATCTTCATCCATACGAACCCTGGTTCTCGATAGCTTATTGATGACATGCTTCTTCTCGTCTTCGAGTTTCTCTGAAGTTCTGAGATTGAAGATTTGAGCTTTATCATTCTTCAGTATAACAGTGATGTTTTTAGATTCCTTTTTACTTCCAGATTTGATTTTTGCTTTATTGTTTGCTAGCACTGCAGTGATGTTGTTTGATTTCACACTGCTTTTAGGGTTACCATCTGGATCTTCTGCAACGTTTAGTTCAGATCTAAATTTGGTATAGTTCTTTTCTGAAATAGCTTTGGTTAGAATATCTGCAAGTTGATAGTATCCAGGTATATGGTTAACTTGAATCTCAACCTTCTGAACTAATTCCCTAACAAAATGAATATCGATTTCTATGTGCTTCGTTCTGGCATGTTGAATTGGATTTTCAGTCATATACACAGCACTTCTGTTATCACACCATAAGATAGGTTTGACCTTTTACTTTAGTTTGAGCTCGTAAAGCATTGACTGTAACCATTTAATTTCAGCTGCAGCATTAGCTGTACTTCGATACTCAGCTTCAGTGCTTGATCTTGATGTTGTTGGCTTTTTTTTGAGCACCACGAAATTAGACTTTGACCAAAATATATGCAATATCCTTCTATCATCGGGATCTGAAGCCCAGTCAGCATCTGCATATCCTGTTATATGCAAATGTTGACTGGTCTTTAGTCCCAGGCCAAAGTTGATGGTTTCTTTTAGATAGTGCAGAACCCTTTTATCAGCCTTCCAGTGAGTCTCCATGGGTTTCTGCATAAACTGAGACAATTTATTAACACTATATGATATATCAGGTCATGTTATTGTTGCATATTCACTACAAGAAAACACTGATTTTGCGTCAAAATTTAGAAGCGGAAATTTCCGTCGCTAATTAGCGACGGATTTCCATGAGATCTATGAGGGATAGTTTTCTGTTTTTTCAATTTTTTGTCCTTTTTATTTATAACCGTCGCCTTGTGTTATCCCTCGCTAATCCGCTGCAAATTGCGTCAATTTACCAACAAAAAATTTCCGTCGCTATTTTCCGCTGCAAATTGAGACAAAATACCGACGTATATGTTTCGAAGGTATTTTGCAGTAGAATTTCAATGTATTTGCAAGCGATATTTATGTTATTTTTGTAAAAGATGCTTTAGTGTTATTTTTTATAATTATTAACATGTTTAATAATTAATAATTAATTACAAAAAATATATTAAGAAGTAATCTTTAATAATATATGATTAATAAGTAACTTTTAATAATTAAAAAGTAAAATTTATTATCTAGTATCTAAAATTTAATAATTATAATTGATAATTATGTTTAAAACGTATTAATTCAAAAAATTAGAACTTCCGTATTTTCTAAATTAAATATAAAACTTTGAAGTTTTCATAATTTTGGAATAAATATAAAATTTTGTAAAATGCTCAAAATTTTAAAATAAGAAATTTTATAAATATTAAAGAGTTTGAAATTCAAAGAATGCAAATATTACCATACTAGTTATTATATTCATGCTCATTTACAGGCTTTCACATATAATTATCTTCTCTCACACAATGTAAGTATTGAATATGTTTTCAATTGTGATGAATATAGTTTATAATTACACATTGAATGTTATGTATTTTTTAGAAACTGATTTTTCTTGAACATATTTTTAATAACCGATGGCCGTGAGTTGATTTTAACCATATAATAACTAAAATTACCATTACAATAAAGAATTAGTAATTAATTGATGGTTGTGAGTCGATCATACCTTAAATCTCTTCCAGTTCGCCTGTCTCTATCTCCGTACACTTTAAAACCACTGTTTCTCTTCCACTTCACCAACTCCTCTCTCAACAGCATCGCTTCCTAACCCAAATACGTCTACTTCTTCCAAAAGTCATGGAACAACCAATGCAAACAATATTTAATACATAATATTTATTATCAGTATTTTATAATCATATTGTTATTTAATATGAATACTTTAATATTTCATAATTAAACTTACAGTTTTTTAAATTGATTTTAAATACAAAATTTTCATCAGATACCAAAATAAAAAAACTAACTATTAAAATAAAAAAAAATTCAAAGTAAATAATAATAACTTATTATTTATACCTCATGTTTGATAATTTAAAATTAACTTTTAGTAATAATTAATATCTAATGATTAATGTTAGTTATATGATAATTAATTTATTAACTTATATGAAAGCTTAATCTTTCTCAAAATTCTTTCGATTTTCAATTTTGTCAAAAAAAGCAGGATGCTTCCACGTGTGTATCCCCAGGATCTAGCGGCTTCGGTTCTTTCCTTTCACGCCTTAACCCTTTCCGCCGCATTTTCCTTTCCTACGCCCTAGCCTTCTCCTCTTTTCCATTTTTCCATTTTTACCTTCTCCTCTTTTCCATTTTTACCTTCTCCTCTTTTCCTACGCCCTAGTTATTTTTCCATTTTACCTTCTCCTCTTTTCCATTTTTCTCTGCGAGATTACTACGCTACCCAACTACTGCTTTCTCCTCCATTAGCCATTCCGTCCCCTTATTTTTGTTTTGCTTCTCCACCTAAACTCTACCGACCGTCGTTCTTCTTCCCTGTGGGTCTGCTTTTCAACCCCACCTTTTATTACCCGTATGCCTTTACTTCTCATTCTTCCACTTCGATTCTTCTACGGAGGAGTTACCTAGATTGCGAACACTGTCCGATTGCGATTTCGATTTTGACTCTACACTGGACGGATTTCGATGCCTACACTCATCATCGATTGCGGTACCATCTCTATGTGTATCCGATTGTAATACCCTGATTAGAAAACCTGTAAAGAAAAAACAAGGAAGGAAAGAAAGGTTCAGGAAAAAGGTCGCATGTTGGAAGAAGAGAAAAGAAAAAGAATGAGCAAGTGCAAGAAACAAGCTTACCAACAAGGAGAAAGAGATGTTGATCAAATTTGGGAATAAAGGTAACCCTAATTTCTAAATTATCCTGTTTTAGTTTAATGGATAGAACTGAAAACTTTAAATCGACCTCTACTGACTTGTTTGAAACCAATGGGATTACACTCCCCTTCTAGAAAGTATGATTTGATTGAGCATATCAATATATTAAATCCCTCGTAGTTGGTATTTTAGAGCATCTGTTAGTTTGCAGCTAACATTTTTTTTATTGAAAGCTGCTATTGGAGTAATAGTATCTCGCTTTTTACTCTATATTATAAAAAGCATGAAGTGCATTTTTGTTTAAAAAAGTACCCTGATCATAACCAAACTTTCCTAACTGTAATTTAGCATGTTGGTGAAAAAGTTTGCTTGCAATATTGAAGTGCTTGGTCCTGTCACTCTTACTGGTTTAAATGTAGGAACTAGAGATATTTCAAAACAAAATTAAATATACCAGGCATATATTCTATGGCCAATTTTTTTATAATTATTATATAACGAAGATTTCAACTGAATAACTTTTCAATCATATGCTTATTTAGGTTAGTTCACATAGAGAAGAATTAAATCTTCAGAGTGCCATGGAAAGTTCAAAATTCAACTAAGGCGATGTAGCTAAAAACCAACAATCAACTTCGTACAAGAAAGAGTGGACTTCTAGCTTTGTCACTAACATAGAAAAGAAAATGCTTCTATAGGGTATCCAAAAGAGAGCGAACTTCTGGGTGCTGCTGCAGTCGCAAGCTCTGTTTCGCCGTCACCAGAGGTGAGTTAATCTCACAGTCAAGTTTATTTCATGCTACTTTTTTTTGCATGAGCACTAAGTGTTTTTAATTGTAGGCTTGAATCACATTGTCACCTACTGATTTGTTCAAATTTGTTGCTACACTTATGATTCAATGATCCCATTTTATTTTGGCAACGAATCAATCCCTTATTCGGTAGCCTTATGGGTGTAGTCCACTTCCTTTGTTTATTCACTCTTACCCGTTTTTGTGTTGATCTGACAGTGGCATGTCAGTGTAAAGTTGATTAAAGTCTTTTAGCCACTATGGGCAAATTGAAAGCCATAGCCTTGTATACACACTTGCTGTGTTATTTTGGGTATTGTTCCATCTAAATATTATGTTCCTACCCTCTTTATACACTACCATTTTTTGTTTTTCGGTGTCTTGAACTTATTAAACCGATTGATGTTAAGTATATATTCGGTGGCATAATCTTTTAAGTGTAGATATTGATTGTTTGATTTAAGGTTGGTTTAGGTATATAGAGGTGCAAATATAATATTATTGTCTACTGAGAAGATATTGATCTTCTTTTGTCCTTAATGTTTCAATGAGAGAAGGAAAAGAAACAGCCTGTCAGGTAATTAGATACATCAGTTTTAACCTTGCAATGCTAGACTTTTACTGTTAAGAGAAATTGCTAGCAACAGTGTAATTGAAATCAGTAAACAGTGTTGTACCCAGCAACTCTATAGATATAACTGTACATTTGCTTTTGATTTCTGACCTGCTTCATTCCATAGGCTTGATTAATTTAGTTGTGCACCTGGTCCAATAATGTAAGTATATATTCATTAAGTTAGAGTGATTTAATAAAGTTTATACTCGTTCTTCCTAATTTGTCAGCCAAAATGCTTTTCATAATATATTTAATTTTATTTTAACTTTTCTTTTAAACTGTTTATGGATGCACTTTATCATTATAGAGAAAGGTGGAGCTAAATCTATTAAAATGCAACGTTTGGCTGCATGTTTTGAGATTTAGAATGATATAGCAATTATACTGTGCATTGGTCAAATGGATATATCAGTTATACTATGCCTTTGTCAGTTAATAGTAAAAATAATGTACCTTCACTTGCTTTGCAAAGGCAAGCCGTACCCTACTGTGTGCTTCATGCATGCGCTTGCCTGTAGTAAGTAATTCACATTATATGTATATAACCCTACATGACTATTTCTTTTGCACATATCCTAGTTATTTTGGATTCCTGTTAAGTGCTTTTTCTTCCAATGGTTTGGCAAATTTTAGGACCTTTTAATATATTGATATGGTATGTTTATTATCTAGCTTAATGGCACTCAAACGCTAGGACCTTTCAATGTATTAATAATATTATATCACCACCTTATTTTTGTCAAAGGCTTATGCTTAGCATTTAAGCACTAAGAAGAATTTTCTACTTTTATAGTCAGTGTCTGCCATAATACTTTCATAATATGGTGATGAGACCAACATTATGGGTCCTTAAAGGCTGATTTTTTTTTTTAATATATATCATTTTCTGGTTTTGTGTTCCATATAAGTTGCTATGGCTGAGTGGATTAGCTAATTTGTTAACAGATGGAGGGTGTGGGATCGAATCTTAGGGTTGCAAAGCCTAGTCCCATTGCAATGTGGTTATTTCATTCATTAGATTTTGCAATAATTATATATCGCTGTTACTTATTTTCACTCAAAAATTTTCCTTTCTTCTTGCATTATATTTAGTAGAATAAATCATAAGGCTTCCCTTCTTTTATCCTTCAAAATTTGAGATCCTATTGTAACCATTCCTCAATTAGTATCTTTTTTTACATTTTGATAAATCGGTATATATAGTAATAGTTATTGCAGTAACAACACATAAATCCTAAAATGCTGAAAGTAATTAATTTCCATTTTTCTCACTTATTATCTCCTTCGAATTACAATTTTCTAAAGAAAGCGAACAATACATGTGCAGCAAAAAACGATTCTTTGAATTATGAGTTTTCCATTAGTCCAATATGTACAAAAATATTTATTTTCTTATATGTAAACTAAAGAAACCATAACACTACGAAAAAGGGATTTGTGATTTCAAGCATTTAAAAAAAACAGTTCACTAACCTTACTGTAATTTGTGATTTCAATGGTATAGATAAGATGAATTGCTTAGGTGATTATTGTTGTCAAAATTTTATGATTCCTTTTCAATCAGGACATTTATTGATCCAAAAATCACTGTGTTTTGTACGCACAATATGATACGGAGACTAGACTAGTGAAATATGTCTACTGTAGCATTTTCAAAATGAAAGCAATTACTCAATGATTCTGGCATCGAGTAAGGCCAGCTGTTTCATTGAGTACGCTACTGTTTATGTGAGCTTAATACCTAAACAAATGCTTTCACATTCATTTAACAGTTAAGTAACCCATTAATATTCAGTGTGGGACTAAGTTGAGTAATAAAATGTAAACACTGAATATAATATATATGCTTGTTTCTGTTCGGAAATTTTAGATCATGTTTGATTTCACATTTTCTATTTTGGGTTTTTCTCTGGATCAAAATACTGTCTATCATATATATTGTTTAGAAACGAATGATTTTGTAATATGAAATTAACGTATAAAATAGAAAACATATTTATTTTGTTTTTTGTACTTTTAAGAGATAAAATAGATACGAAGAACTATCCAACTCTTCCATTGATCGTTTAGTGACCAAGAATTGCAAATGTTATTCTCATATTTTTGGTATATATAGCGAATGCTGACAATAAAAATCTCAAAAACTAAGACTGCGTTTGCTTTATGGATTTTAGTTTTGGGTTTTGGTACATATAAAACTAAGAACGACACATATGCATCGTTAAAAACAACCGTTTTAGAAAATGAAGTTAGCACACAAAACAGAAAACAACTATTTATTATTTTCCATGTTTTCAAAAATAATGAAAGAAATATAGTCAAATTTATTCATCCATCATCCCTTCGTTCCCTTCATCGTCCCCTCCGTCATTATTCCGTCCCCTCCGTCATCCATCAATTCTCCTTATCTTTTGTGATTAGTTTTAAAAACTCAAAACACAAAATAAACCAAGACCTCCTAAGATAAAACCAAACGGACAGAATTGGTGGTGTTAAGGGACGAAATCCAGTCCAAATTCTGGTTTCAGACAAAATTCTGAATTTTATCTTGATATATTAGGAAAAATAGTAAAAAAATATTACAAGCAAAACTATAATAAACATATAAAAAATTACAAAAGGAAATGAAATAAGATAAATAGGTAGATAAGATAAAAAATTACAAAAAAAAACTATAATAAACATATAAAAAAAGAAGAGGAAATGAATTTAATATGATAAATAGGTAGATAAGATAAAAATTTGATGTACTTTTATCAATTTATGAAGGAATCATAATAAAAAAAAAATCAAAATTACCAAAATTGAACAAAATTCTGGTAATGTCAAATAATAATAAAAAGAATCATAATCCATGACTTTGTTCATTTAAAACTAGTATTTCATATGTGGTATGGGGAATATATTATAAATTTAAGATTGTATTGGATATATATTGTCCTATTTAGCTATTTAAGTGGAAAAATGTATCGAAATCAGAAAACCGAAATTAAAACATAACTTAATCGGAAATATTAAAATCATCGAATACTGAAATAGAAATAATAGCGGAATTTTAAACCTTAGTTTAAACTAATTTTACATATACTAATTTCCAAACACAATGTTCTAGATTGTTTTTGAACTTTGAACATATAATTTAACCTGTATGAATGGTCTCATTTTATTGATGATACCACAACACATCAACACCACATGGAAATTTTATTGGCATTATATCACTGGAAATAAACGTAGGAATGAGAACTCCATTCAAATATGGTCTTGATCCTTCAAGTAATAAGAGCTGGCTTAGTTCATATGGCAAACAGATTGCAAAGCAAATGGATTGTTATGTAATTTTATGTTCAATGTTTTTATAAGAGGAGAAGCTAATGTATTAGAATTTTCTGCAATGCAAGCTTCTGAAAGAGCCACCACTTAAGTTTGTTTTCATTTAAACCATAGTTGTTCTGGGGTCTGAACTGAAATAATGACATTTTTTACAAATTGGCGTATCTTTATTATTTTCTTGTATAACTAACATAACATAAACTCAACCCCAACCTCCTGTAGTGGTTATGCCATGTTCAATAACTAATGTTAATGACCATACGACAATGTATCTATCATTATATGTTTTGTAACATCGAATGTAAATGGGAGATATTTGGACATAGTGTGCCAATCATTGTTTGTGTATATAGTGTAACAAATTTGTGATCCTAGTCAACTAACTTTCATCTTTATAAGCTATTTTTGTTTTTAAACCTCTGCCTTACTTTAACAGTGGATTGTTACCGTTGTGTTTATTATTTGTAAAATTCAATTCAATGGAAATTTATTTGTTTCACACTTTTGCATTTTCCGTTTGGATTAAATGATTAATTTTATTATTGCACTTTTTTCCTTGATCTTATGCTTTTAGGTTGTATTGGAAATCATCAGCTAGAATTCCTGAAATGTCAATAGTGGTCTTCTGCTACTTCCAGAAGTTTTTGGCCTATATAATGACGATAATATTTGAAAGAGTGAAAAACAGAAGCCTTCAGAAAAAGAAAGGAAGAGGTATCAAATTTTTACCCAATCCTTTCATTTTCTTCCATGCCCAAAGGCTCGAGGAAGAATAAGCAAGACAGGGAGAGCATTGAAGCAGAAATGACAAAGATGATGGCAATGCTTAGGGGTTGTGATAGAGTTTTGCGTTTGTCGTCGCCGTCGTCTTCGTAGATTGGTTAGGTATGTTAAGACATATTTTAGTGTAAATATAATGTTATGTGGAATTAGTACAACATTGTATGTGTTTGTATATGGAATAATGTTAGCAGCAGCTGAATAGTTTTGTTGATCATAATTCAACTTCGTGTATGAATTAAAGAAGGATTATGGATGTTCTTTCTTGTATGTGATTACGAGTGTTCTTTTCAGTTGAAAATTAATATCGTTGGCAAATTTAACTTTGCTTTTTTGGTATGCTATTTATTTTAGCATTCACAATTGGATGATATTGGATATATATATATATATATATATATATATATATATATATATATATATATATATAGGCAGATTAGAAGGGGAACATCGACGGATTGCCGACTAATGATAGTAAATGAAATGGTCACATAAACAAAAATACGTCGCTAATCCCTTGCTAATTAGCAAGGGATTACCGACGAATATTTTAAATAAAATGTATTTCGTTGCAAGTCCCTTGCTAATTAGCAAGGGATTACCGACGGATATTTATAAATAATAATTTATCAAAAATACATATCCGTCGCTAAATCGTCGGTAAATAAATTTTAAAATAATTTAAAATTAAAATTTTATATTGAGAGAAATGACGGAAAATGGTCGGAGAACTCACGCTAAAATCCGTCGCAAAAGTTTGACACAAATACCGTCGTGAAATTTACCTACCACTCGGATCCGCTGGTAATCCGTCGCTAATGCCTATATAGCGACGGATTACCAACGGATTTTGCCGCTGCAAAATCAGCTTTTTCTTGTAGTGATTGCAATGCACCAATAACACTCCTGTATTCAGTTACATTAGAAATTGTTTCTCCCTCTTACTTAGAATAATGCTGACTGCTTATCATTGGAGTAGATTGGGGTTTTGCATTTATCATTTTTGTTTTGGCCAGTAACTCAGTTATGTATTTCTTTTGACATAGAATCATCTCTGACTCAGTTCTATTAACTTCTATGCCAAGGAAGTAATTTAATTCTCCCAAGTTTTTGATAGAGAATTGTTGGTCCAAATACTGAGTTAACATGTCAATATCGTCAAGATTACTTCCAGTCACTATTAAATCATCCACATAGATTAGTATGTAAACCGTTGAGAAGCTGTTTATTTTAATGAATAATGAACTATCTGATTTGTTGGACCGATATCCTAATTTTATTAAGGTATTTTTCAGTCTTTCAAACCAGACATGAGGAGCCTGTTTAAGGCCATAAATAGCTTTATTTAGTTTTCATACTAAATTTTGATTGTGGATGTAACCTTGTGGTTGTCTCGTATATATTTCTTCTTCTAGGACGCCATTCAAGAATGCATTGTTAACATCTAGATGTTTAACATGCCACTTCTTGCATAGTGCAATAGTAAGAATGAGTCTTATGGTAGTGGGTTTCACAACAGGTGAAAAGGTTTGATTAAAGTCAAACCCATATTCCTAAGTGAAACCCTTTGCTACTTACCTGGCTTTACACTTATCAATCGACCCATCTGGATTTTTCTTAAGTTTGTATGTCCACCTACATCCTACCACATTTTTATTGGGTGATGGACATACAAGCTCCCAGGTTTTATTTTTGATGAGTGCATTATATTCCTCATCCATGACAATCTTCCAGTTTTTGTTTTGTATAGCCTGTTTAAAGGAATTAGGTTCACAAAAACTGGATGATGTCATATATGCCTTTGGTTTGAAAATACCACTTTTGGCCGTAGTAATCATTGGATGACCAGTCTGAATTGGTGACTCATTTGATGGTGAGTTGTTTGTATTATTCGAATCTGAAGAGAATTCTGATCTTGTACTTTGTGAACCACCATGTTCTTCTAATGCTTGACTTTCTGTATTTGCAGAGTTGTGCATGGCGTGGCTGGGTTGTTGTGAGTTATCACAGTCTTCAGGATTGAGTTGTGATGGTTGACTGGACTCAGCAGCCTCAATCTCATCATTATGGTCCCATTTTCCAGAGTAAATTGGTATTTCAGGTATGGATACATTTGGATTCCTTACCTTGCTTGTAGTAGGAATTTCTCTATTGCTAAAGGGGAATACAGACTCATTAAAAATCACATGTCTACTTACATATATTTTCCCAGTTTCATCAAGGTATTTATACCCCTTTTGATTAGTTGTATACCCCAGAAATGTGCAAGGCTTTGACCTGAAATTCGGCTTGTTAGTATTGTAAGGCCTTAGATATGGAAAGCACAGGCCTCCAAAGGGTTTTAAATTGTTATAATCTGGTTTTCTACTGTATAACTTTTCAATAGGTGTTACATCCTTCAGTGCCTTTGTTGGCTGCCTATTAATGAGGTATACAGAAGTACTAAAGGCCTCTGGCCAAAATTTTAGGGGTAACTTTGCTTGTGCCAGCAGTGTCAAACCAGTTTCAACAATATACCTGTGCTTTCGTCCAACTAGCCCATTTTGTTGAGATGTACAAGTACAAGTAGTTCTGTGAATAATTCCTTTCTTTGTAGAGTAATTATTCAGACTCTTGAATTCTGAACCACCATCAGACTGGATAGTTTTAACTGACGTATTAAACTGTCTTTCAGCCATTGTTATAAAGTTAATAATAGCATTGTAAGCATCTGACTTGGCTTTAAGAAAATAAATCCAAGTATGCCTAGAATAAGCATCAACAAAGGCTATATAATATTTATAACCAAAATCTGAACAAATATGTGCAGGACTCCATACATCTGTTGCAATTAACTGTAATGGCTCAGTGTAATTTGTTTCAGAGTCAATAATGGGTAATCTATGGCTTTTTCCAATTTGGCAATAATCACAAATCTAAGGTAATGAGACAGGTTCAAACTGAATATCATTTTCAGTCAATATTTTTATTACAGTCTTAACACTTGGATGGCCAAGTTTATAGTGCCAAAGATCAAATATATTCTTGTTGCTATCAGCAATATCCAATTCACTCAGATTACAGTAATTTCCTTCTTTTAACCCACTGTTATTTTTAACAGTGTTAAACTCGTAAAGTCCACCTGTCATGCTACCCTGTAAAATGGGTTCTCTAGTTAGAATATCCCTAACTAAACAATATTTAGGATAAAATTCAAAGAAAACATTGTTGTCCTGAGCAAATTGAGAAACACTTATTAAGTTTTTCTTGATTTTTGGCACTCTTAATAAGTTATGTAGATATAGTTGTCTCTTACCACCTATGCTAGCATTACCGATATGAGTGATAGAAATACTTTTACCGTTACCCAATAAAATGGAGTTATTACCTCTATAATCTCGGTTTCCAAGGTTCAGGTTATCCAAACTGTTTGTAACATGATGAGTAGCCCCTGAATCTGGATACCAACTATCATCTTGCACAGTTTCCCGCCTTGCTATGTCATTTTGATTACCATTCCTGTTTGAATTGTCTTGATTATTGTTTTCAAATTGAGAATGGGCCATGTTTACATTTGGATTAGTATTGTTCCTCTGATTTTGGTTGGATGTGAACCCAGTGTTGAACCTGAAATAGCAGTTCAATGCTGTGTGACCCATTTTTTCGCAGATTTGACATTTTGGTCGGTTGTTATTAGCCCATCTGCCTTTGCCTCTTCTCTTCTTGCACCACCACCTCTTTGGTAAGTTTGATCACTTCGATTATTGTTGGAGTTTTGATTTCTACCTTTGAATCCAGTAGTAAAGTTAACTGAAAAATCATTTTCTTGAGACTTCTTGGCATTAATTCTAGCCTCATGTGAATGTAGAATTGAGTGCACTTCATCGATAGGTGGTACAATTTTCTGAGAGGTTATAACGGCCACGACTGCCTCATAATCATTGTTCAGACCATTGACTAGATATAGGACCTGATCAGTATTTGACACTCTGTTTCCAGTGGCATTTAACAAGTCACATAACTTCTTGACTTTTGATATATATTCTCTCATGGATAAGTTTTCCATTTTCACACTCTGTAGTTGATTCTTGTAGTGGAGAACTTCTGCTGAACATTGATTATTAAACTCTCTTTCCACAGTGGTCCAAATATCGTAAGCAGATGTACAACCAATGACTTGGGGTAATAAACTTGCACTTATAGATGATAATAACCAAGAAATGATGAGTCTATCTTGCCTGTGGTAACTTACATATTTTTCATTTGCTATAGTTCTATTATTCTCATCAGTAACAAACATTGCTGGTATATCTATGGTACCAAGAATGTACCCTTCAAGGCCATAGCCTTGAATAGCTGTTTCAATTTGAAGTTTCCAAAGAAGATAGTTATCTTCTTCAAGTTGTATGGTAATTAACTGGCTTTTAAGGCTGACAACAGGTTTACTTGATTGATTTGCAGGAATGATATCAGGAGATGTATTCAGACCTTTGTCTGATGTCGCAGAATGTGTTTCATCACCCATGATACAAGACAGATGATGATACGAATATAGCACTACATATCAGAATAAAGAATACCGCTATTGTTCAAGAATCCAGGTATTGCTCAAATAGGTATGTAGCAACCAGAGATTTCTAATGATGAAACAATTTTCTTTATTGATGTACCTTTATTTCTGAAGATTTCTCTTGGCACGGCTCTTATCTGTTTAATAATTTCTTGAATTCTTGCTCAATCTCCTGGTGATCTTTATTACTGAAATCAGGAGATATATAAAATCAATTTGATGCAGCCTGGTCTATGGATTTTAGGCAGGGCACTACTTGATTGAACTATATCTTCTTCTCAAATGATGAGGGTCAACCTCTGATGAGCCATTCTCATATGATGATGCCAAACTCTGATGAGAATGTTGATTACAAACTTCAACTGCAAGATTTATAAGCCGTTAGGCTATCTCTATGGCTCTGATACCAAAACAGAGTCTTAATGTTTTTATGAGTTGAATGATTTGCAGATGAATTGGAGAAAGAAAATTGAAGCACCAAAATATATTGTTTTATTCAAAGCGAAAGTGTATATAATGAGATAAACAATGTACATATATATAGGCATTTTCAGAATAATAGAAGGACTTGTATTTGTGGGCTTAGCCCAGGCCCAGTGACACAGCGCTTGTAATATACTTCTGGAAAAACTGAAGGCTGACATAATTCAATACTTCCATGCAAGTACACCACATCCCTGCTCCTTCTAAATAATATTCGAACCATTCGCAGCGTTGATCATTACCTTAAAAACTTCCCCACCTTCCAAAATACATGCAGACAATTCCCTTCTAGTAAAGAAAACATAAACTGTCGGAGAACAGCGTTGCCACGTACACCATCAATCGAGCCCATCCACGAGTTCAACTCCGACTACTCCTCCTTGTCGCCATATTAAAGCAGCCCCTTTTGTTCTCCAGACTTGTTTCGGGGACCCTCCACCGTGACCAACTGGTCTTCAAAATTCAAGCTCCTTCTTCAGATTTGCTCACGTTCCAGAATATCCTCACTACACGACTTATTCTCCAGTGCTTAACGTCTTCTTCATGCTCTCAGTAGCTCGCTCCACTCCTTGTTCATGCGTGAAAATAAAAGAGGGAGGAGAGATTTGACTTGTGCTTCATTATTATAATTATCGGCTGCTTTGAGTTTAAGAGGATGGAGTATTTATTTATGCCCAGAAGAAAGTGAGGTCATGGTTTAACTCCCTGAGAAGAAGGAGATGCGATATATATATATATATATATATATATATATATATATATATATATATATATATATATATATATATATATATATATATATATGCAAAAGGAATTAGATATGAACAACGCTATTTCCTTAGGTATACGATAGCTGCGTGATCTGTCTTCAAGAGCATGGCCTCTTTTATGATGATTCAGACTTGACGAAAGAAAGAAGGAGGATAGGATATCATGTGTGTATTCTTATTTCAAGAGCTCAGTGTGTTTTCATTTCAAGCATAGGCTATTGTTATAGCTTGTGCACATAAAACAAAAGAGTATTGTACAGCTGCTATATTTAAGATGTTGCTTAAAAATGAAGAAATAGGTAGGAAAAGTCTAAACCAGCATGAGCCGATCCTTTCATACGACTGAATTGATTTAAGTAGGGTAGGCTTAAAACTATATTTATCTTAAAGGCTTAGGGGCTGTTCTTTGGACTCAAAACGGTCCGTTGTCAAACGGACGCGTTGGACGCGTCGGACGCGTCCAACGCGTCCGTTGAACAACGGCTCGTTTTGAGTCGTTTTGCCAACGGCTCAACTTTGAGCCGTTGGCACTTTCCTCCCCAATCCCCAACCCTTATATATGATCTCCCCGCTCTTCTACTTCCCACACACCTTCTTCCAACTCCCCTTCTTCCACTTTTTCTTACAATGGAGAATCCATTTCCAAGTGATGGTGATTCCAATTTAGACGCTTTAGAGGATATCGTCCTAATTGGAGCGTACTTACATGGTCGCCGAAACGAAGTAGGACGCCGGATTCATACGTCGACGTTTACCGGATTGATGTGGATAGACGACATACTTAACGGTCATCAAGCAAGATGTCAAAGGCAGTTTCGTATGAAACGGTTATGTTTTCTTTCGTTATGCGATAGGCTGGAACGTTGCGGATTGACCACCTCAGAAAATGTTACTGTTCAAGAAGCGGTTGGGATATTTTTATGGACTATTGCCACCGCTAATTCGAACAGACAAGTGGCTGAAAGATTTCAAAGGTCAGGGTGCACAATCTTTCATTATTTTCATGCTGTTTTGAATGTCGTTCTAGTATTATCTACTGCTATTATAAAACCGGTTGATTCTCAATTTAACTCAATTCCTGCTGAAATTAGCAATGATAACCGTTACTATCCGTACTTTAAAAATTGTATTGGTGCAATAGACGACACACATATTATGGCGCACTTACCTCCAGATCGTATTGTTCCGTATATCAGACGAAAAGGATACGCTACACAGAATATTTTGGCTGTATGCTCGTTCAATTTACTATTTACGTATGCTGTATCTGGATAGGAAGGTACTGCACACGACAGTCGAATTTTTAATTCCGTCGTGAATGATAGAAGTTCCGGATTTCCTCATCCTCCTCCTGGCCAGTATTATGTTATGGATTCTGGTTTTCCACTTACAACTGGGTATATACCACCATATCGAAATGTTAGATATCACATCCCCCAGTTTCGTATGACCACAAATCAACCAAAATCCCATAATAAAAATTTTAATTTCTACCATTCTAGTTTACGCATGGCAATTGAGAGGACATTCAGAATATGGAAAAAGAAATTTGTTATACTCCGAAATATGTCAACCTACAAGTTCCCAGCTCAAACAAAAATTGTTGTTGCTACGATGGCTATACACAATTATATACGCAAATACAATATGGGAGATCCTGATTTTATGGCGTATGACGATGATCCAAATAAAATTCCAGATGAGTACGAACAAGAATACAACGACGTGCGAAACATAGGCAATAATGACCTAGCACCGGCTCAACGCTATCAAGGCAGCGCTGATATGGCAGTGCGTCGCGATCAGATAAGAGACGAGCTTGTTGCAGCAGGATTGCACTAATAGATTTCTGCAATGTATCACTTTATCTACTGTTTTATTTGTTCTGCAATGTATCACTTTATCTACTGTTGTCTTATTTCTGCAATGTATCCCTTTAGCTCTTTTATTTGTATTTCTGCAATGTATCACTTTCTGTGCTGTTTTTATGTAACGAACTGTTATGTTTTGTTAACTGTGTATTTCTGCAATAATTATAATGTTATGTTTTAATCTGTAATTAGTTAAATTACAAATATAAATAAAATACTCCGCTTAAATTCTCCGCTTAAATACTCCGCTTAAACCGAAGAACACATCGTCCGCTAACTACTATTCTCCGCTATAATACTCCGCTCAAATTCTCCGCTTAAATACTCCGCTTAAACTTGCAAAGAACACACCCTTAATGTCCAACATAGAATAGCCTACAAAAATTTACGGTATGGTTTAAGCATGGAACATTTAATTTATTTTATTTCTTTGATTTGAATGTTGTGGAATGTTGTGGAGACCAAGTTAAATGTACCCTGTTATATAAAATTCTGTCCACGTAAAGACCGTCACAGACAGAAATAAAAATACCGTTGCACCTAGCAGTGTGCCGCGGTCATAACCATATAATAAAATAGACTGGTAAACTTATTCTATGAAACCCCAAAATGTTGACAAGGGTGCCAAATAAAAAGTTGTTTATTTTACGAATTAAAAATTACAGTAAAATTCTAAAAATTAAATTATGACTACGCCTCAAAGGACTTGTCCAAATTCGAAGTTAATATTTAATTATATCTAAATAAATCGTTATGGCTTTTAACGATTCCACAACGGCTATTTTAATTTTTGAATTGGACATAACTTGCAATCTATATAATGAAATCTCGATTTTTCTCTCCTATTAGAAAATTATAATCAAATCGATCCTAATGTTTCTTGTTTCACAGAAATCCGACTTATAACGGATTATGTACACTCATTTGAAGTTCAATTCGAAATTTACGAACTGTTACGGTGTTTCGAGCTCGTTTTAATTATATTATAATTTATATATATATATATTTAAATTTCGTTTTAATAACGAAATAAATCCATTTATAATTCCAATTCAATATTCAATATAATAAAATATATTAAATATCATACCGTTGAAATATGGGACGTTACATTCTAACTTCGATTTGAATAAATTTTTAGTTGTTATTATTTAAAATAAATCATTTTAAATATTCAAAATCCATTAAACCAATTATTGGTTCAGAAATTCCGGGTCGTTACGATCTCCCCCACTTAAAATCTTTTTGTACTCGAAAAGGAACGGAGCTGAAAGTTGTTTAACTAACCAACTCAACTTTCATTATGGCTTTCATTCTTCAACTTTTCAGTTTCTAAGAATTTTCTAATTTCTCAAAAATTTGGCTAACACCCTAAATTTTCGAAAAATTTCGCCATAACCTCCTTTGTACAGGTTGATCTTTAAATCTGCAACTTACCTCACAGGGCCTTCATAATTCAAAAAGAAAAAGAAAAAACCAAGCGACTTGCCAATCGGCTCATAAAATCATCAAACTCAATGAATATAGTAAACATGTACCTTGTTAACCGGCCTTTTGGTCCGGGTACCAAAAGTACACAAGACACGTTCGTCTCAACATATCGCGTGATATTACAGCCCGGAGGCGTTGCCAATATCATCCGTGGTCTAGTACCAGAAGACTCGAGTCTGGCCACTAGCAGGATGTCGCATCCCTCGAACGCAACCTCCATCAGTATCCGTCCGCATCCGAGCCGAATGCGAGCCGTTTTCTGAGACGAAGGTGAGCCGTTAAGCGGGTTCGGGCGCAGCGCCGGTGGGTGTCCGTTGCCCCACAGTCCCAGCGGCGATCGACCTAACCGGTTAGATCGAAACTGTAGGCACCGCCCGATTCATCTGATTTCCGCCAACAAGTGTGTTGCCCAGAATTACCAGATCAGCTCAAATTCAAGATTCAGCCAACAACTTCAGCGAGCCTCGCCGCTCCTCCAGCACATTCCCGAACCAAGGCCTCGACATTCCCTGATGCACCGACCAGGATTTCGAGCCCCCAAGCCATTCCGACAGACCTCACACCTCTCAAACAGAATTTTCATATCCCCGAGAGGTGTGAAATTTTGCACCCTCGAGGTGCGAAATTTCATACCTTCGAGGTGCGAAAGTTACGAAATTTCACACCCGCGAGGGAATTTCGCACCCTCGAGGTGCAAAATTCTGCACCCACGAGGTGCGAAATTCTGCACCCTCGAGGTGCAAAATTCGTACCCTATGGGGTACGAATTTCGCACCCCCGAGGTGCGAAATTCGCACCCTCTGGGGGAGGTGCAAAATAAAGGGGTGCGAGGGCCTGAGGTGCGAATTTTCTGTAGCTGGTCCCCATCTCTACCTACTCCTACCTAACCACTTCCTATAAATACCCCATGGCCTCACACTTCAAAAGGGGGAGATTCTTGAGCTTTGAGACCTCCATAGAGCTTCACTAATGGCATCTCCTCTTTGAGGAAGAAGAAGGGAAAAATTATCCATTTTACTATTTCTTGCAAATATAACTATGGTAACTTCATATAGCATAGTCAACAAATGTAATGAGAGGGTCTCAACCTTGTAATCTTTCAAGTGATCAATAAAATTCCAACAATTCTTCAAAGTGGGCCCTCACTGAGGCCGAACCACTATAAATCACTTGTGTTATTTACTGCTTATGTTCTATTTTATGTTCTTGTCTATGCGACCATATTTATAATTCCTAGTAATTGGGAATCTTTGGAGTTTACGACATTTTTTTCCACCAATATTTGGTGCTTTCACCGAGAAAACTCGGATTTTGCGCCTTTGTCGCACATTGTTATCTCGACCCCGACGAGCTTAAGGTTCCTTGCTAAACCTGCTGTCGAGTCCGCTCACGATGGCAAAGCGACCAAAGGACGCAATGATCGGCTCTTCAGACGCAGCCGAGGTCGGGACATCCCAACAACCTCAACCCGCGAACATCCCGGCCACTAACAAAACCTTCCCTCCTACTGTGGACCCCGAAGCGCCCGCAACACAAGCTCAAATATGCGCGCTTAATGAAAAATATGAGAACACGGATGTCGAGCTCAACCAAGCATTAAGGAATAACATCGACCTTATGCGACAACTTCAAGAAAGTCAGCGCATCGTCGCTCGACTTCAACTAGCTCCGAACAACGTTCAACCTCGACCAACTGTCTTAGAAACTTCCTCTTCCGAGTCGAGGGGCCCGCATCAAATAAGGAGGTTTAATCTCATTAACAACATCGCCACTCGTACCAACGCCCTCGACAATGGCAATAGGAACGACAATGGCGACCGAACTACAGTCACGTATATTGAGGGGGCACAGTACCAAGGTCGCTTTCGCCTAATTATCAATGACGGACCAGGTCCTACCAACCAACCTCTTCCTCGATACAACCCAACGTCCGCTAATCAGGATGATGGCCCCGCTAGTCCAGCGGCCCGCGCCCCTCCAGAACAGGATCCGCATCAACTCGCTCCTTACCATGATCCGATTCTAGATATCGAGGACATGGAGGAAGACGATCCAGACGTCCATCATAGAAGACGCCCTCGCAACAGGACTGCGGAACCTCGCCAAAACCATGTGACCCCATGGCAGATCCCCATCTAACTTACCTTCCCGACATGCTCCGAAGGATCATGAGGGAGAGGCGAGGAAACATGCATGATTAATGGGAAGCACACATTAGGCGCAACCCCTTCACAAGAAGGGTAAATGAAGCTGAGTGGCCGCGACGCTTCAGCATGCCACAGATGCCGCTCTATGATGGCACAACTGACCCCTGTACCTTCCTAAACCAATATGAATGGCAAATGGACTCGAGCCGGGGCAACAATCTGGTCAAATGCAAGTGCCTTCCAGCCTTCTTATTAGGAACCGCTTTGTTATGGTTCTCCCACCTCCCACTCGATTCCAGTAACAACTTCGGCCAATTAGCAACGGAATTGGTCAAGCAATTCAGGGTGCATATCCCGACTCCAAAAACGCCCTCACCCAATCCAACCTATACCGAGGGCCCGCTGAGTCGCTCAAAAGCTACCTCTCTTGGTTCAACGTCGCCCTCACCGAGGTTGAAGATTCTAACCCTCGCACCATACTCTTTGAGCTAGTAAGGGTGTCCTTCCTACTTCCGAATTCGGAGCATGGATCGATCGGAAGCAGCCAAACAACCTCGATGCTTTCTATGAAAAGGCTATGCAGTACTTATGTCAAGAAGAAGCGAGATGAAACCGACTCTCTAGGGCCAGTCTTCCCAACAATCCGCATGCGAATACCATCAACGACAACGTCAAAGGGAAACAGATAGGGAAGCTCTTTGATAAGGACAAGGGGTCAAGCCCTTACAAACAAAGACCGAATAACAGTATGTAAGGTGACCACAATAACGGCCAGGTTTCTACAGAACCCAAAATGCCTAGCTCTCGCCGGACATATGTGATCTAAACCCCGCTGAATGAAGACTTGGAAACAATCTACCAGCAAACGTGCAACACGCTTCAATACCAGAAACCATACAATAGGGAATCCACTAATCATGCGAAGAAGACCGACAAGTACTGTCGGTACCATGACATATACAGGCACAATACCAATAATTACCGTCAATTCAAAGACGTAATCGAAAAGCTTATCCGCGAGAAGCATCTTGAGCAGTACGTCCGATAAGCATCATGCCTTTCGCCAGCCCCGAGCGGCAGAGGACCCGCTCGAAACGGATCTCTTTCCACTTATGGACCCCGAAGCTCCTGCGACTCAAGCACAGATTCACACGGTTAATAAGGAGTATAAGAATGCAGCTCTTGCGCCAGGCTTTGAAGGCTAGCATCAACCTTATGCGCCAACTTCAAAGAAGTCAACGCAACATCATTCTACTTCAGCTTGCTTAGAACCGCGCCCGCTCGCGGCACATCGCATCACAAATTTCTTTTGTCGAAGCTAGGGGCCCACGTCGGGGAAGAAGGTTCAACCTCATTATAAACATAGTCGTCTGCTCCAACACTCGTACAACGACAATAGAAATGAGATGATGATCGAACGATCATCGCTTACGGCCAAGGAGCACAGTAACAAACCGGGTCCGAGTAACCAACCTTTTACTCGGAAGAGCCCACTTGTCGCCAATCAGAACCAGAGTACCACTCTTTTAGCAGCCCATCGGGCCAGAGTACTCCCGGACTAGGGTGCACACCAGCTCGCCCAAACTCGACAACCATACCAAAATCATACCATCTATGACATAAAAGAGAGAGAGTCGGATGTGTACAACAGTAGACGTCGACAGAAGGGAACTTCCGAAGTCCGCCAAACCTAATGGGTTCCATTAGAAAACCCCCCTTCAGCATATCTCCCTGACGCTTATACATGCCAAAGGTGGCGTCCTATGACAGCACGACCGACCTCTAATCTCGACAATGTCAGAATCGCCATTTGGAATGGAACGCGTCATCCCGGCTTCCCCCGACTGTGACGCTCAAGCCTCCGCTAGGCGGACTCAAACTGTTGTGAGTCCAAACTTATCGCCTACGCTTCTAGCGTCCAACTGGGCCCAAGTTCACTTCAATCGACTTCCACATAATCATGCAACTGAAGTTGGAATACCTTCCGCCAAGAAGGCATGCTAGGCTCCAAAGTCCTGGACCAGATCACGACCTCTATAACGAGGTCAGAGCCCGACTTCCAATTATCACTAATACGATCCCTGGAGTTGTGAAGAAACCACGGGGGAACGCCCACGACATCTACGAAACCAGTACAAGGTGCAACCCGTTCGCTTCGACTATCCTTACTACTGAATGGCGCCAACACTTCAACATGCTAACACTTACCTCATACTTGAAGAAGCCATGATTCTTGAAGCTTCATTAGCTGCCATGAATGGCACATGGATTCATCACACGCCGCTAATGTCATTAAGTGCAAGTGCTTCCCCGTCCCTATCCAGGTCGGCGCTATACGGGTTCTTTCGACTTCCACCTTAAACCATCTTAACTCCCGACCAACTAGCCAAGAGATTGGCCATGCAGTTCAGGATGCACGCCGTAACGCCTAGAGATATCCTCTCAGTCTCGAACACTTATCAACACCCCCGAGAAAATCTATCTTGAATCCTGCAATTACCAACCATCCAAAAGGCCAAGACCTAAAAGTCCGACGAGCACACCAAGGGACTCCATAGGATATTGTCGGTTCTACAGCATCCGTGGACACAACGCTCATCAAAGACTCCCACTGCATGGGTTCTTTGAGCTACTCAGAGCTCATCAAAGTTTCACGATAAACATGACATCGATCGACAACTAATCCCTCAAGATCGTCCCCTCACCTTGTCAGAACTACAGCTTCCATGGCGCAGTTGACCTTAGATTGTCATCAGAAATGTCAGTTTGCAACTCCTCCTTTCCTCTGCCTCCCTCATTAAAAGCAGAACATAAACTAAAAGAGAACTTTCTCCCATAAAAGACACCTCCTTTCCGCTGCGTCATGGCCCCTTTTATCCTCCATGCTGCGCTCCCGATCAACAGGGGGCACGCTGGGAAGAAGTGCGGGAGGAACATTCGGAAGCGAGCCCGAGAATTCCAGTCCTCTACCATCCCACGACCGTCGTCTACGATACAACAATCCCCGAGGTTATCATTGGAGATATCGGCCATCAACTCATTTACACCATCATCTTGCCCATATAAAAAAAGAGAGGAGGCGAGAGAGACGATTCAATACCATAAAGAAGGCATACGCATTAATGTTTAAAGGTCAAAAAATAGGACCTTGAGCACAATTGCTGACAGAATTGTCTGTGGGTAAAGGGTCGCAACCTTTCCAATAGTCGTTATCGTTGCAATTCAAACAGAACCATCCATTCATGGATAGATGCCTCATTCCGGCCAATATATATAGGCCTACAAAAAAAAGTGAAAACAAGAAGCAAGGCCCCTTCTCCAAGACACACCTCCTCTTTGCTATATCACAACCATCCTCCTCCAACTAATTCTCCGGCCACTTGGGGGCACGACTGGAAGCTTAACCAAAGGCCCGCTCAAACGCACATCGGCAGCCTCGACTTCAAACGGGCCTTCCCTCCACCTGCAGGCCTCGCTCCTCGTCAGGGAGGCCCATGCCTATACAGCGGAAGCTCGGCGATGGAACTTTCAAACTCTCAACCATGGACGGAGCCAAACTCCCAAGAGCATGGAACAACAAACATCCTCACCTCTACTCTGCATAACCTAGTGTACAATTAATTCACACACTCCAACGACGTTTTGTTTTCCTGTAATTCGAGGCATTGTAAAGGCTATCACTGCCAAAGTTATCCTTAGAAATGATGTTCAGTTTCCTGTCTCCCTTCCATGTTTGCTCTGTGCATGACATTCATGAAGTGTTTGATCAATCCTGACAACCAGCTTGCGTACAAACTTTCAATCGCCACACCGGCTCCCCGAGCACAGGAGTCGGTGCCGCCTTCCGAGCCTCGATCCGACATCGAGGTCAAACAACATTGGCTACGACCGATACCCCGAGCACGAGAACCGACAACGCTACTCGAGTCGCCGGCCTGCGACGCGACTGAGTATAAATAACCACAAACTCGAACCTCGTCCCCGTGCTGAGGCCGAGGATAAATCATTCAACGCCCAGGTCCCAAGCGACTAGAGGCCGCCCAACAGACAACCGGGAGCAATGTAAACTTCCCCTGGCTACGGGTACCTGTCGAATCTCAGTACAGCACTGAAACCGACATTAAATCATTTCTCCCCGAAGTTCTAAAGGCTTAGGTGCAGCTCACGGCCATGATCGGACCCTATGGGCTGATGATCGGGGCTTTTCTTCGGTGAATAAACGACGCCATCACTCGCTCCAACCCGATGAACGACGAGAGAGCCATACACTGGACGGACCGCATAACGCGACGTCAAAGGCCTCCGCTACACCTGGGATTATCACCGGGCAACCCAAGTACACAACAGGCGCTCAGCCTGGCTTCGCAAACTACAGGTTTCCTTAGCTGAGGGAAACTTACTAGAAGCCCGCGCTCAATCACGCCCCTCTGGAATAATCAACCCAGAGCGTGGTCTCCGACCACATTTCTGTTGGCGTAACAACAAGTACGCTTGTGCAAGTACGGGACGCTGGAAAACATGAGAAGAACGTTCGAATACTTAACATGAAACACGATCTTTACTAATTCATATTCCATTTCACACACACACGTTATACAGACTAGATGTCTAACATCACTTCTCTTTGATGATAGGGTATACATGAATACCACACCATGTCTTTAAGAACCAAAAGCGAGGACTGCACTCGCATATACTATTGGTTTACCTAACCCAAAGTATCTTTAATTCCTTTAACAATTGCTGATGCTACCCATCCTTTTCTTTTCTTTTGTCTATACAGGTTCGACACAGGCAGGTCACCACCACTGACGTGCCCTTTTCTTCCAGAACTACTTCCTCCTCCTCTACTCTACACAGGAGTAACAGATTCATGAGGCACCGATGCGCGCCTTCCGCCATCATCCTCGCCGCTTGTAATCATCATAACCTCCAAGAGAGAAATACATGGCAACAGCTTGGGGATGATGTAAGAAGCAAGGACTAATGCAGCCTGGGTTCTCCCTAAGCCTTCCTGGCGTCCAGCTCTGCTCTCTTCTCGGCATCCTAGGCGGTTTTCGGATCAGCTGGCTCCCTGTCCTGGAATCACATAGCTACACCCGCTTCAAGTTCGCTTAGGGTCCTCTCGCCCTCTTCTAGTGGGCATCATCGATGACTCTCCTTTTTCCTAGCCTACTCAGAGGCCCTCTCCTTCTCCGCCTCAGCATCGACCTACCTTTCGCCACAACAGCGGCAGATTTCTCCTGGGCATCCCGACTAGCCTTCTCGCATGCATCTTGTATGGCAACCTCATCCTGTCCCTCTTCCCCCTCCAGCTCCTCCGAATTTGCCACCAGCCGGGCTTCCTGACCTTCCATCGTAGATTGCTTTGTTTGCACACTTACATCAGCTACGCCCGTCCGATGCCTATCTCCGCACCAGCTTACTCAGCGCAGGACCTGAGGAGGATCTTCACCAGCTTCTGCGCTGGCATTTCCGTCGCTACAGCCATCGGGGCGTAGAGGCCCGCACCAAAGGACAGAGGGAGCAATATAACAACCGTTTCCTGGAGAACTTAGATAAGTTACCAATTGGCAAAATAAAAAATCCATATCTCAGTGCAAGTTCTCGAGTTTCCATGGACGGTTCATTGGGTTCGCAAAGTCTCAGCGCCCTTCCAGCAAACTCATACTTAAACACAACATGAAGCTAACTCACACCCCTCGATGCATACCTACAAGCGCATCGAAACGCGACAATGACACCTAGTTTGGATAACTATGGCAATGGTTACTAGTAAACGTCAGCACCATTTTCGGATCGGATAATGATCCCGACATAATTAAGTTGGAGACTAACCACTCGACCGTATGCCCGCATCTTGCGCGCCTATCCGAGCGGTCACTTCGAATAAGTTCATTTCCAGAATCATTCGCCAACCAATTGTGTTACGTTCAACTCCAGTTGCCGACTAGACATGAAACATTGAGCAACGATCCGAGCTTGCTAGCTCGTCCCTAGCATCGAGCAGAATCAAGCAGGTACCCGAGCCTGGGGGCAACCCTCTACGGATTATCGCACCAGCCTGGCAATCTCAAGACCCGATCAGATCCCCTTAAGTCTCTGCACTGGCGTCATCTTCACAGCATCCTACGGAGCCACCATCTTGAGAGCACCTTCACCTTGCAACGAAGGAAATCCGGAGCCAAAGTTCAGGTCATGGAGGCTTCTCGGCTTCCATCAGTACCCGGACTCCACAAAAAGCTGACACTCCAGAACATGGTGGCAGCCTTTAGCCTCAATAACTAACGCCACGGCCATTACCAACCGCCAGTGCAACACCTAAGTCAAGATGCAACTGCATCATGGTTAAGTTATTGATCGGATCCCAAGACTAACAGCTCGACTGTGTGTCGATATCTTACATAAGCATTCAAGCTAAAAATCCAAGCAGGTCCATTCCTTGAGGACCGCGTCACGAGACCAAAAATCACTAATCACTGTCCGCTTATATGGCGCCATGCAAAGGTTCAAGTTTACAAACTCAAGATCAAAGACAGGGCTCGACAAAGTCATGGGAGTGCGAAGTTAAGTCTCGTGCTCCCGCGTGTCGGTTTAATTGTCATCTCCTCAACCAAGATTCGAACTCCTGAAGAGCATGAAAGATTTAATAAGCATTTGGGACACAAAGCCCAATCCCGTATTCACACATGCTTGGCGACCTTTATTCAAATTCCTAATCCCATTTCCCAAGGTCCGCCACTCCACGTTCTTGAATACCAAATCTGAAAGTCCTCTTACTTTCCATATCTCTCTTCCCTTCTCCCAAAAACTTAACAACACCTCGAACATCCAAAGTACAAAAAAAGTATTTTGGCATCCTCCATGCCTTACGATGATTTTCTACCCGAAGAAGAGAAGAAAGGAAGCAACTACAATCAGGGGGTCGGCATGACCCAAACGAACATTCCGGGATCGGAATTCGGGATCGTACGCCAAGCTACGATCATATTCACTTAACTTCGAAGCTCCAACTACCAAGTCAGTCACGACTCAACGACCACCTAGGTACTCACCAAGTGCTCAATCATCAAAGCGCCCGCGCCCAGCACTTGGGTCTGACCTCGCCTCAAAGGAGAATCCATATGAGTCCAAGCCATGACATATGACAAGTATTGTCCTAACAATGACATTCACATACACGAGTTGCCGAAACTTTGATCAATGGGACTAGCTTGGATCAGCGACCTTGGGCTCACCTAGTCCAAATGATTTAACGGATACTCCGAATAATCAAGCTCCATCCCAACGACGTTTCAGCAACCACTTAGGGCAATCATGCGCCTAAGCCATGGCAATGACCATGCGTACACGCTTTGGGAATCTCAACCGAGCAGACCAACTCGATTCAAATGCGCGCCCACAAGCCTTAAGGGTTCAAGTATACACACCAAACAGTCGGCTCTCGATCCAAAAACTCTTCGAAAAGTTAAAACTGCGTGATCATAAGCCCAGGGCATACAATTCACTTTCATATTACCTATTCTAACTCAGATCTCATCACGCAAAACCACACACAAATTTGTGATTACATGCACAATTAAAACCTGATAACGAACCATTTGCACTTCGATGCAACCGGGAGTCGGCAACTAACTTTTATTATCTTTAATCTACAGGAAGTAGGCGCCTTAGACTGGTTCCAATCCAAGCCGCCAAACTCAAGCGAGTCAAAGCTCTTAGCAATGCTGGAATCCTAAGCTCATACCCACATATTTCAACAAGGCATCCCAACTACGCCAAAGCAGTGCGCTCTCGACATACAACGCAAGAGGAAGGTCATGACGAATCGCTAAGCACCGCATGGAGATTTTTGCACCCATATCAGACCCATCTCACTTCAAAGCATGTCCCGTTAACACAAAACATACTTTGAGGGGGCAAATGTTAACCGATCTTTTGGTCCGGTTATCAAAAGTACAAAAGACATGCTCGTCTCAACATATCACGTGATATTACAGCCCGGAGGCATCGCCAATATCATCCGGGGTCCAGTACCAAAAGACTCGAGTCTGGCCACTAGCAGGATGTCGCATCCCTCGAATGCAACCTCCATCAGTATCCGTTTGCATCCGAGCCGAAGGCGAGCCGTCAAGCGGGTCCGGGCGCAGCGTCGGTGGGGGCCGGGCCCCCAAAGTCCCGGTGGCGATCGATCTAATCGGTTAGATCTGAATTGTGGGCACCGCCCGATTCATCCGATTTCCGCCAACAAGTGTGTTGTCCAGAATTACCAGATCAGCTCAAAGTCAAGATTCAGCCAACAACTTCAGCGAGCCTCGCCGCTCCTCCAGCACATTCCCGAACCAAGGCCTCGACATCCCTGGATGCACCGACCAGGATTTCGAGCCCCCAAGCCACTCTGACAGACCTCACACCTCTCAAACAGAATTTTCGTACCCCCAAGAGATGCGAAATTTCTTACCTGTGAGGTGCGAAATTTCGTACCCTCAAGGTGCGAAATTTCGCGCCCATGAGGTGCGAAATTATGCACCCTCGAGGTGCGAAATTCGTACCCAATGGGGTATTCTCACCCTCTGGGGGAGGTGCAAAAAAAGGGGTGCGAGGGCCTGAGGTGCAAATTTTCTGTAGCTGGTCCCCATCTCTACCTACTCCTACGTAACCACTTACTATAAATACCCCATGGCCTCACACTTTAAAAGGGGGAGATTCTTGTACTTTGAGACCTCCATAGAGATTCACTAATGGCATCTCCTCCTTGAGGAAGAAGAAGGAAAAAATTGTCCATTTTACTATTTCTTGCAAATATGACTATTGTAACGTCATGTAGCGTAGTCAACAAATGTAATGAAAGGGTCTCAACCTTGTAATCTTTCAAGTGATCAATAAAATTCCAGCAACTCTTCAAAGTGGACGTAGGCCCTCACTGAGGCCGAACCACTATAAATCTCTTGTGTTATTTACTGCTTATGTTCTATTTTATGTTCTGGTCTATGCGACCAAATTTATAATTCCTAGTAATTGGGAATCTTTGGTGTTTACGACATTTTTTGCCGTCAACATACCTATTTGTTGGGCATACAATTTTATTCCTCTTCTTAGCTTCCCTGCTATGACCTGTTTATTATATATACATGGTACATATATGCAATTCTAATCAATTTTTCATTCAGTTCAATATTTGATTAAATTTGGCTAAAATTTACCTTCCGTTGTCATATTGGTTTTATTTATGGAATTAATAATCATCCATCACAACCAGTAATCAATTAATTGGTTAACTTTTCAATCATTTATCTTTAATATATATTCTCAAAAATCCAACTTTTAGTGCCAAATCACAACAATAAATCTTATCTAACTTTTGGTTCTCACACCAGTCAATTGGAAACATATAGATATTCCACTTTCGAATCTCGAACATAGAGTGTGATTCTATATCCATCTAGTATATTTGAGACTTCGTATATTCGTTCATGACGCATATGTGCAAAATCTTCATATACTAGATAGTCCAAATTCAACATAAAATAAATATTCAAATATGTATAATATGGTTTTAAAATTTCAAAACTAAATTTATTTTTATAAATAACACTCTTTGAACTCATTCTAGGATACTACTGATCCTATCTCTAACGATTCTTATAGGATATTACTAATCCTATCCCTGGTGAATTCTTTCGTTTGGTTCTAATGTGTCTTGTTCTCCAGCTCTGTAAACCAGAGCTTTGATACCACGCTGAAGCAACCCAAACCTCCCTTATCGGGAAAGCCCGGATTGAGTTGAGAACACGACGCATCAGAACACAAATATGAAAACATTTCATTGTCATTACAACAATTTACATCAGAGTACAAGATATCAGAGTTCAAATAAAAAATATACAGTGGAAAAATATCAGAGATTAAAATACACAAACTTGTAATGTATAAATATAATGTACAGTGGAAATACATCAACTAGCACAACTAAAGGGAATACACGGATGCAAAGCTTTCCGAATATAGCTCCAGCTGTAATACAGGATCCTGTGAAAAGAAATATCTGTGAAAACCAAAACTACTAACTGCCCGTGTGAAAAATATGGGCAACCAGAGTTTAGGTAGAAACAATAAACTCCAGGTCAGTCATGGGACTGGTGTGAGAACTAAAATAGTTATTAACTTTATTTTAATGTAGGGTAAATCAAGGGAGCACGCCGTATAACACGGAATGGGTTTGCCCCCATGAATACTCTTAAATAAAACAGCTCATAAACAATGCAATGTGTTTTGAAAAATGAAGCTATTATAAGACTTAGGTTCCATCACACAATGCAATGCAAGCCGAAGGATAGAGTTTTCTGTTATAATAGCCAAACATGCTTGGTACGTTTAAAACAAATCATTTTGATATTACTATAAGTGTATAGTGTCAAAATAAACTTCAATTATAAATGTATCAATCATAGACGGCATGAGCATCCCATGAAACTACGCCGCCAGATAGGTTTACAATGAAAACCGCACAATGTCGTATTGGAAATTGGATTTCCATCATGAGCCAAGACAAGGGATCGTCCTTACCGAATTCGAGACAATCTAGCCTACCATATCTCAGGATACAGCCGCAAGTGCACCTGGATATTCAGGGTCGGTCCACACTTACGTTAGTGGATTGGTAATACCTGAACAATGAGTTTCCCCGCCCTATAGGGCGTAATGGTCAGTACGTCGACCATATCAAGAGCCACTAGGGACTCAAATCTGAGGTACCTCACTTTTCAACATCCACATAAGTAAAAATGTCTAGGCTCCATACCATGACACCATTCCTAGCTAGAAAGAAACGCATGTTTTCCGTGTAGTCCTCTCCCATTTCTGGTTCATACCGGGGTGTGAAGCTTGTGAATTAACTCTATACACAAAGCTATGCTATTTAAAGCCGTGCTTTGATCATCAACCACAAAGCCCTGCTTGTCAACAAAAGCCTTGATCACTGCATCTCTGCATGCCACATTGACAGTTCATGCCAAATAACTGATATCCATCTATATATAAGCTCTAAGCTCATATGTCTCAGAGAAGGGTGCTAAGCAAGAGAATGGATTCTCCGCCACAAACAGATATATATTTAATAGAAATCAATCATATATAATGAAATCCAATGTCATACACACATCCATTCACAAGTTCGTTCTGGGTCTGAACGAAACCGGAGGCACCATATTCCTCACCCCATATGTCTAATACAGGAGAGAGATCCTCACATATCACGTCGATCTCCAAGCACATCTTGATGATCACCACTTACTACCTTATCTCGGGTGTACAGCCCAATCAAGCCATCAGTAATCATCCAAACGATGTGAAGATCTCCGGTCTTCAACCACCGTCTTCATCGTCGACTTATCGTCGAATCAGTTATTCAGAATGGGTATAAATCTGGACTTTCCGAATAACTCACATATCTCGTAAACAAGTGCTATAAAAATACAACATACGCCTCATTCAAATCCAGAATATTCTTTTCATAATTTAATCCAAATTAAGGTTTTCCAATCGATCGGGATTAGCGAACCTTATCAAAGTAATCATTTATTTCATTTCCCAAACCCAACCTATTCATCCCATGGGGCAAAACTTGTAGTGCTCCATATCTAACACCACAATGTTATTGGTAAATTTAATTACCACTTCACGTTCAAATCTAATTAAAGATTTAACTATCGCTTGGAGCAAAACTGGTGATACTTCATTCTCGATCATTTCCCAAATTTGATAATTTAAATTATCACATTCTCATTTCAATCTAATTAAAGATTCATTAAAACTTCACTTAGTTTTAATCTTCCAAAAATCATGATTTAATGATTATTTAACTTTGGAAACCCAAGCATGCCACATCGACAATCTACACCGTACCACTGATTTCTGCCAATATATAACCTCTAAGCTCGCACGTCTCAGAGAAGGGTATTAAGCAAGAAAATAAATTCTCTGCCACCAACAGTTATATATTCAGCAGAGATCAACATTACAATTCGAAATACAATGCTAGACATGTAATTTTGTCTTTAATGGGTTAAAGAACCAATGTCATTTAAAACACAGTTCACGCTAAACCCAAAATCATATTCCATTAACTATGGAATCTTCATGGAAAATAGATCAATATATAATCGATATCAATTTCTATATCCGACTAATAATATAAATGGAATAGCAACAAAGCCTTTTAAATTCCATATATGTTAACAGTCTTCCTCCATAGAAGCTCACTTCGATTATTACCAAATTGAATTCCATTCAATTCCAATTTAATATATTAAATTGGAAAACTTCACTTTGGAAAATTTCCATTAAATCTTAATAAAAAGATTTATAAACTCCAAATCACATTTCACTTTTAATCGGGTTAAAGAACGAATGTCGTTAAAAACACAGTTCACAATAAACCCAATTCACATTCCATTTTATTCCAATAACTAAATATAACTGGAAACTCTAGAAATCTTAATTAAAAGATATATTCCTTTCACATGGGGTTTAAGAACAGTGTTACTGAAGACACCATTCACGACAAACCCAAAATCCAATTTGATATATCATATAAGGCTTTAAATAGAAATTATATCAGCTTATATTCAATATCAAATTCTGAAACCAACACGTATCGTATGGGGAATAACGATATATATCTATCTTCCAAATTCCTCCACAATATCTGTATAGTTGCAGAATCCAATATCGAAATATCCCGAAGATGATTTCTATTTAAATCCATTCCAGTTTATTCATTGGAAAATTCTGGTTACATTAAAATCATTCTCAAATCCAATTTATTTACTTAAAAACATTGGATTATCATTCTAGTTAATAACTAGTTCATTTTTATAAAAATATATTTTTATCTTTACAAACATGTAATTTTTCATCCAAATTCTTTCCAAATCATTTATTATGATTTTACATAAATTATTAATATTTTTAATAATTTTATCAAGGCCCGTACAGTCGATTTCCACTAACGGCCACCGAACTGCATCCATAGCGACCTTTTCCAAAAATGATTTGGATATATTTTCAAATCCAACCACTAGATTTCAAATCTCTTATATTCATTGGAAAGCTCTTTTCGATACGAACCCAACGGTTCTGGTTTTAGGAGAATCCGACGGTCGGATCTACCGTAATATCAATTCGAAGTTAATGGTTGAAATTCGCGAATGGTCGCGGCGTGAAACGTTCTATTCAAACCATTATATATATATAATATTTCCGTTCAAAACATATTTTACAAATTCGTTTTAAAAACGATTCCCACTTCCATTTCAATTTTAAATCAAAATTGAATATTCCATATCATTAATATATAAATGATAATATTTTCAAAATATCAGATTTTGAAATCATTTCCTTTTCGATATTCATTATAAAAATGAAGAAAATCAATATAAAAATCGTTCGCATCAAAATAGCGCATATCTAATCAATACGGCTTCATACATTTCAATATTTTCGTGTCTATCCAAAATCGAACATCAAATTCACATTTTAATCCTTTACTGAATATTATTTTAAAATATTCGTTATTTTAAAATATTCATTATTCCTGAGTTGGAATCAGACACAATCAATTACCATATAATGTTATTTACATGGATTTCATACATCACATGTACACAACAATAATGATACACAATCAACCACCATTCAGAGTGCATTACACAACTGCATAAGCATTAAATATTAATAATTAACGCTTACAACAATCTGTCAACCAATCGATTGACATACAACTAAACAATTGGGATTAGTGTGCATCAAATATCATCCCAATACCTGTGTGGGGTTTCAATCAACAAACACTGATTTTATTTGTGCAGTTGGGCGATGTGTAAAATTTATCGTCCCAATCAATGTTAGTTAAATGGGTGTACATAGACAAATCGTCCGATTTGTAAATGAATATTTATTTTCATTTCAGGAGAATTTCATGTCATTGATATATATGTTAAAAATTATATTTTTAACGATAAAATATTTATTTCAACACTTGACTATTTTATATAGTTCATACATTCAATAAAATGATATTTTTATTGTTCAAACATTTTATTCAACACATGAATATTTTATATAGTTCATTTCAGAAAATTTCATGTACATTTGAGTTTCAGAAAAAATCGGCATTATAACGGCGCGATATTAGAACCGGAGTAATGTCTAACATTGCCCCTCTCTAAATACTAGCTCGCACCATACACAATCATCAATCAATCTACAAAACCACAATACAATCTATTACACCATAATTCAATCCAAAAAACATCCATGGTTTGTACAATAAATAGTGGCAGTAGCTACTAAGCACCATTTACATCCTAGTATATATTTAGCTGTAAAATAATTTGAGTGAGATGATGTTCTCACATTGGGATCCACTCCGCCATGCTTTTTTGACATTCTGATTCGCTGTTCTGATTCCAGAATTTGCAAACGAGTTCTAATCTTTACACGACCTTTTTCCCCCGCTTAAGCTCACCATTGCGGACAACTTTCGCCTAGTGGACTTTCTTCTGAAAATGCTCCAATTTGCCGGAAATCGCGAAAAGACAGTAACAGGACAACAGACTTTGGATGCGTTTTCCGGGCGGCTCCGAATTCCAAAATATGACTTCCATATACTCAAATCGAAGAGAAAATCATGAAATACAACTTTGGTACAGTGAAGCTTTGGCTAGAAATGCACGGTTTGAGAGTTATTTTCTAAAGAATGTCAGGGGGTTATTTGCAAATACGGGAATTTTTGTAAAAATGTGATTTTGGAGAGATGGGGGCCCACGGTCGGACTGAAGGCTTGAGGGCTGGCGGAATGGAGGCGCAGGTGGCTAAGGGGGTGCGAACAGGTGGTAGTGGAGGGGCCCACGGTGGCGGGTTATGATGATTTGGGGGTTAGGTTTCATGAAACGGAGAAGGAGAGAAGGAGGAGAGAAAGGAGGGAGGAGGTGGCCGGCGGGTGGCTGGTGGCGCAGGGTGCGGCGGCGCGAGGGGGGGAGGGCGGCGATGGCGCAACGGAAAGGTGGAGGGAGGAACGACGGGTTTGTTCTCCTTTTTTTATTTCATTTGAACGATGGGGAGAGAGATAAGGGGGTTGAGCAGTTTATATATTTATTATTTTTAATTCCAAAAAGTTAATTTTTTCATTCTAACTCCAAATTGAATCCAACAACTGTCATTCCCAGCCAAATACCACCATTCCGGACATAATGGGATATGTCCAGTAAGCCAATTCAACTGTTTCGATTAGTTTTCATCAAAATTAAAATATAAATTAATATAACGTTCAAAATTGATTTCAACGTACATTTTAATTTACCACGCTCACATATTAATTCCAAAAATTATGAAAATTGGAATCTAGCAATAATTTGACATTCCGGATCCAACAAAAGTGGTTTCGTTGAAAACGGAGGTAGTTTGCAAAATGCCTATTTTTAAGGGCTATATATTATTTAAAATATATATAAATTCCATAGCGACTATTCTAAATTTTAAACTGGCCATAACTTTCAATTTATTTTATGAAATATCAGTTTTCACATTCATTAGAAAGATATAATTAAATAGATTCCAACGTTTCTGGTTTTCTAAAATCCAATTTTTGAATTCTGTACATTCAATTGAAATTTAAAATCGAATTTTCAAACTGCCGCGCCATTTCAGGCTCGTTATATAATTAAAATACATTTATACGTTCTAACTTCGGTTTGAATAAATTTTTAGTCATTATTATTTAAAATAAATCATTTTAAATATTCAAAATCCATTAAATCAATTAAAAATAAAAATTTAAATTGGTTTAGAAATTCTGGGTCATTTCATGGTAAAAATTGAACCACATTTTAAAATACGATTATAAAACTAATTAGCATTTAAGTGTTTTGTATTTATTTTAACATGTAATAACAACTGCATTGCCATAGACTAATAATGAACACTACAAAAAGAAATAAACATTCTGGCCATTTCAACTTAACATTTATATGTTTTACCATTTCAACTTGACATATTTCCACACCTATATGTTTTACCATTTCAACTTGACATTTATAAGAAAGGAAATTCTACATCCATATGTTTTACCATTTAAAATTGACATATTTCCATAGGAAGAAGATTGTGATATTAGTTTTAATAAAGAGAAACACATGTCATGTTAGTACATATAGAAAGGTGAAATAAAGTCATTTTAAATTAAGAAACATGGACCAATATTATTAAAAGTTTTATAAATTCCACCAATATCCTATAACATTTGGGGGTGATTTTTGCATTCCCTTTGGTTAGTTTTAAATATTTCTCTTTAAAACATAGCGCTATGTCATTATTTATAAGGAATCATCTCCACAAATGTTTATCTAAAAAAGAATTCATGAAAAATGAATTTAATATTTCTATTGTAATGCATTTTGCATGATTAAAATGTCATGATATTTTAAAATTTTCTCCTATGTTTCTAACATACTTTTCATGTTAAACAAAATTTAAAGCACTAACATATTTACAAACTATCATTAACAACTGACCTCATGTAACAACCCGGAAAATCTGAACCAGTTTAAAAATTTTAAATTGGCTAAAATAGTGGATTTTAAATATTTAAAATAAATATTTTAAATAATATCGACGAAAAGTAGGTTTGAATTGAAGTTTGAAAATAAATATAATTAATTCCAATTATAAACAAGGCCTGAAATGGCGCCGTAGTTTCAAAATTTGAATTCAAACTTTGTCTGACTGTACCGGGTGCAAAGCAAAACGGATTTTAGTGAAACTAAAAATATTTAAATCTGTTAGTGAATATCTTTCTAACGAATCTGAAAAATCGAAGTTTCATAGCGGGAATCAAAAGTTATGGCCAAATGAATTTTCAGAAAGGTCGCTATAGAATTTATATCGCCCTTGAAAATAGACATTTTGCATACGACCTCGGAATTCGATGAAACCACTTTTTTTGCATCCGGGATGTCAAATTATTGCTAGGTTTCAAATTTCATAATTTTTGAAGCTAGTATGTGAGCGTGGCAAAGGAAAATGTGTTTTGGTCAATTACACTTAAATTGGATCGACCAGAAAAGGGCCATTTTGCAAACGACCTCAGAATTCGACGAAACTAGTTTTGTTGGGACCGTATCGTCAAAATATAGCTAGATTTATTTTTCTGGAATTTTTCGAATCAGTTTGTGGCCCTGGCAAATTGAAATGTACGTTCAAATTAAATATTGAATGTTATATATTTTAAATTGAAGGAAAACTAATTGAAACAGTTGAATGGGTCTACGAAACATATCCCATTGTGTTCGGAATAGGGGTAAAACGCTAGGGACGACAGTCGTTGGGTTTGGATTGGAGTTCGTGTGTGAAAGGGGGTATTTTCGAAATTTTAAAATATATAAATTAAAGAAAAAAAAAATCTATTTGTCCACCTCAACCTTCTCTCTCCCCGACGATCGAATCACAGGCGAAAATCATTTGTTAGCTTCCCGTTCATTTTCTGATCAATCCACGCAATAAAATCAAGCACTCCAGTTGAAGATTTTGAAGAGCTCGAGACGAGCTTCAAATCCATACCAGGATTGGTTTTTTTCGTGGAGTCTTCTTGGAGATACGGGTCTCGAAAGCTGAGCCCTTTGATTCGCCGCCGCCGCCACGTCAGACCGCCGAAGTGGACCCCACTTCCGGCGCCTGAGCGCCTCTCCTCCCCCTTCGACCTCGCGTAACCCGATCCCTGTATCGATCAACGGATTAGCTGAAAATTGGAAACCTAGTTTCGAACCAAACTGCCGAGGTACGGCTGAAACTATTTTAAACTATTTAATAGCAGTTTAAAGCGCTACCGTTTTTGATTTCACTGTAAAAATCATATCTTTTTTGTTTCTTGACGAAATCCAGTGAAACAAGAGACACCGAGACCGTGAGGACATCTTCTACATTCTAGAAGAGGCCGCATATTTTTCTGAGCCTTCTGCTATTTTTGGTGGAGTGGAACCCAATGTGAAATTTCAAATATTATAAACGATATGGAAAACAACGATGTATAAATTATATAGTTGATGTATGAGTTATATAAGCATTGTACATTTCATGTATAAGCGTTGTATAAGTTGTATGGTCGATGTATAAGTTATATATGCATTGTAAAAATTATATATGCAATGAAATGGTATTGAAGTGAATTGAAATATATTTATATAATATATATATAGATATATACTCCCCTCTTCCACAGACCATGGACGATATTTATTGGTTGATGTGAAATTTGGTGAATGATGTGAGTGATTGATTGTGGTTGAAAAATACCCATTTGTAGTTGAAAACAAAAATAGAACAGGTTGTGGAAATGAAAATAAAACATGCCGCCTGCGTGCGAACTAGATGCATGATATCCCCATTGTAAAAAGCTGCGAGGCTTTAAGGTAGAGCGAGGAGCTGTACTAGGGACGGCCCCAGTTTTAACTACCCTGCCGTTATGCTGTCGAAATTTTGAATAATATTCTTGTGTTTGAATTATTTTCATGTGTTGAAATTATATATGTGTTGAATAGGAATTCATGTGTTGAACGACATTCATGTTTTGAAATAAATTGTTTTATAATAAAAATCACATTTTTACCATCTGTTTGAACTGCATAAAATAACCATGTTTTGAAATAAATTGTTTTATAACCAAAATCACATTTTTACCATCAGTTTGAACTGTATAAAATAATCGTGGTTTGAAATGAATTCCTTTACAATAAAAATCACATTTTTATTATATACATGAATTGTTAAAAATAGTGAAGTGTTGAAATAAATGTCTGTTAGATAAAAATATCATTTTTATCGAATGTATGAATTGAATAGGGTTTTGAAATCGAAGAATCAATTATAATTATATATATATATATAATTATAATTAAAAATATATCGAATAACGAAGCTGCAGTTCGTATTTTGAAACCATGATTTCAAACGATTAGTGCGGAAGATCCGACCATCGGATTTTTTTGAAACTGCAACCGTTGGGTTCGCCTTGGAAATATCTTTCCAATAACACCAATTTTGTGAAGATCCAACGGTTGGATTGTCTGGAATGTTTAATTCAAATCTGAAGAAAAACAGCGCTAGAATCGATTATAATTATATATATATATCTAATTATAATTAAAATAAATCGAATAACGACGGTGCAGTTCGAAATTTGAAATCGAAACTTCAAACGATTGTGCCGGGAGATCCGATCGTCGGATTTTCCCGAAACTGGAACCGTTGGATTCGTTTTGAAAAGATCTTTCTAATGATATAAATTTTGTGAAGATCCAACGGTTAGATTTTCAGATATGTGTAAATCAAATCTGAAGAAAAACAGCGCCACGGCCGCGCTATGGCCTGAAGCGTCGTTTAAATAAAATAGGTTATTTTTAATTAAATAAAACATAGTGGAAAATCGTTATAAAATATTATAAATGATATGGAATGACAATGAACTGATTTAAATTCTAAATATACGTGAATTATTTGAAAAGGCGGAGTTAAATCTCATTTCAAATAATTGGTCGACGATATGAAGTCGATGATTAAGATGGTGGTCGAAGACCGGAGAGATTCACGTCGTTTGGATGGTAACTGATGTCCTGATTGTGGGGCATCCCGAAATACGGATAATGAGTGGGGATCATCCAGACGTACGTGGAAATCGATGGGTATGCGAGGTATATAGTGCCTCCGGTTTCGTTCAGACCCAGAACGGACTTGCAAATGGACTGTGTGTCTGACATTGGAATTCATTATGTGTGACTGATAGCCATCAGTTGCATGGTGTTGAATTGCCTGTGTGGCATGCTAAGATGCAGTGATCAAGACTTATGTTGAAAAGCAAAGTCTTGTGGTAGATGATCAAAGCACCGCCTGTGTGGCGTTGCTTTGTATATAACGTGAATTCGCGAACCTCACACCCCAGTATGAACCAGAAACAGGAGAGGACATCAGGGAGGGCATGCGTTTCCTTCTAGCTAGAGGTGGTGTCAGTGCTTAAACTGGCTGACATTTATATTATTTACACCTGTGTGGTTGTTGCTGTTGCGAGGCGCCTCAGATATATCGGTGACTGTGTGAAGTCGATAGAGTCAGTGGACTCATTTACGCCCCATAGGGCGGGGAAACGTAGTGCTCATGCATAATAATCCACATCGGTGGACCGGCCCTGACGATCCAAGGCTTTCCTGCGCGCTTGCCTGAGACTCGGGCTAGACAGTCTCAAATCGGAGAGGAGCTTGCCCCTAGCCTCGGTTCATGACGGAAATCCAATTTCCAAATACGTGACCGTGCGGTTTTGATTGTATGCCTATATATGGCGACATAGTGGAATGGGGCATTAATGCCGTCTATGATTGATACTTATGATTTGAAATTGTTTTTGAGACATATAAACACTAGTAATAATATCAAATGCTTTTGTTTTATTCGTATCAAGTATATTTGGCCATTATAAGGTAAAAACTCTATCCTCCGGTTTGCGTTGCATTGTGTGATGGGAACTGAGTCTTATAATGGCTTCATTTTATAAAAAGCATTGCGATGTTTTAAATATTTACTTGTTTTAAAGCACTGACAATGCAATGGAGTAAACCCGTTCCACGAAAGTGGCGTGGTCCTGTGATTAGCCATATTATAAATGTGTTAAGTAGATTTCTCATAGCAGTCCCATGACTGACTCGTAGTTTGTTTCACTTGCAAACTCGGGTGCCACTTTTTCTATACGGGCAGCCTTGTATTCAGGTTTTGGCAGGCTCTTTCTGGATAGCTGGAGCTGAAGATGGATTCTGTCATTTATCTCTTTTTATGCTGTTCAGCTCCTATTGTACATATTATGTTTGTTTTCCGCTGTTGACATTTATGTATAGCTGAACTGTATTTGTACTAAATATGATCCTGTATACTGTGTAACTCTGATGATTATTGTTTATTCGGTATTATTTGTTCATTATCTGGTGTATTTATTTATTTCTGTCCTTCTTTTATCTGTTTATGTGTTATATTCCAAAGGTTACCCCTTCACACCGTAGCACGAGGTTTTCGAGTCGTCACACCTCACCATATTACCATGATGCTTAGCTGCGACCAATGCATAGGACCTCTAATACGGAGTGCAATTGAAGGAAAAATTAACCATTTCCATACTAGCAATAATGACCAAATTGTACATAAGGACAAAACTCAGTTCCAAAAAGGCCGTTATGTGGTAAAATACAATTTCAATTCATGTCTATCTGCAAATGGATGTTTTGAAACATTAAATATACAGTTTCCGTATATTACTGCATGATAAATGCTCAAGGGGTCGAACTTTTTGAAGCAAAATTGTAATTACCTTTTTTTTATATAGTTAGAAGTTAACAATTTATAGTACTACTAATGCAAACTTTGATAAATAAAAGAGTTGTTTTCTTTAAGCATCCAACATCAAGTTTCAAAACTCCTTTAAAGAGAATGTCAAAAACATTATTTCATGACAAGCTACTAAAATGTTTCTTAATGGAAATGCCGAGTTTTAAACGCATATAATTGCAGTATACAATGCAATCACATTTTACATGTTAAATTTTTATATTTATAACTTCACAATTATATTACCTTTTCCTACACTACAAATATTTCCAAATCCACGATTCAAATATTTAGGGTACTAATATACATACACTCACCAAAAAAAAAAACTTCTCTTCTAGTTATATTACATGAAACAACAACAATTCTAATGGCTTGGAACATCATGGAAAGCCATAACCCATTGAAATTTGAAATCAAACAACTGTTCTTTGACATAGTTTTCAATGGCTCCATCGAATTCTTTATGATGACAATCGCCAATATTTCTAATGGATTCGAATATTCTACTGGGTACACATGGGCGGCCACACTTTCATCATTTTGTCATCGTAGGCCATCAGATAGTCATTGTTGAAAGCAGCCTAATCCGTTGGAAACCTAAAACCTATAAGTTGCCCGAAGCCATTTTCGTTGACATGCTCAACGACATGAGTACAAGTGAATGGTAACAAGAATAAGATGGGAAGACAATGTTGCTTCCTATAACTATATATTTATATGCATACATACATATATTTAATTATAATATATTTATATGCATACATACATATATTTAATTAAACAATGCAGTATGTATTTATAATCACAATTAATATAATTACCAACTCTTGATGATGATGCAGGAGTGACTTCAAAAGTCTGTGATGTGTGTTAGAATTTTAGTTTCTCTTTGCTGAGTTCACCTTTGGACTTACCTCTGAACTTAAGATGAACATTGTCAAACCGACCGTTAGGGAGGTTTGCCACTTGGTCAAAATCAATTTTTCCGAAGCCCAAAAAACATGAAACATGTCTCCTTAAATACATCCAATCTAATTAACTTAATTTTCTCCACTTTTCTCACCTTAGATCTCTCCAATTTTAAATATTCTCTCTCACGTTACTTTTTTATGTTTAACTAAAACTTAAAAAACACAGTTTTTTTTAAAAAAAACTATACAATCTAACAGTCGGTTCTCCACCTTTATGCGGTTATACTAGTTTTTCATCAAACCGACCATTAGGGAGGTTTGCTTACTGTGAGAGCCAGATTCAATTTCTGTAAAGCTAAAAAACCCCGCTCCGTGTTTCACAGCATTCCTCTTCTTTCTCCGTCTTCCCCGCTCCCATTCTTACTATGAAGTTTCACTATTCAACCCTAGCCTCAAATATGTAAATTTTACTTTGGACCTAAGCCGCTCAGCCTTCTAATCGATCCTCTCCATCAAATCCTTGATCAATGAAGGACTGTTGTCCAACATCTCCGACTCGACCCCATCAACCACAATTAATGCGCTTTACCGTTCCCGAAAGTTTCAAGCTGGAATTTGAGGATGAGGGTTTATCTAGAGCTAATCGGGTAAAGAGGTTAATCTTGGATCTAATTTCATGATTTCTTTATCCAAACTTTTAGGCCTTAAGTAGCATTCCATTTTAATGTTTTGATGATTATCTCAGCCTCCTTACTAACCCTAAATTAGATTAGGGCCACTTGAGATAAACTTATCCCTGAATTCACATAAGCTTATCTGCTACCCTCTTGACATAAACTTTGTCATAAAGCATGTAAGTAGTACTCCATTTTTTATTTTATTTTCCATCTTAATTTGCGCTTGATTTGCTTGCCTCTAATCTAGCTCTGGCATCTGGTGTCTTTGGTTGCATATATGGTTGCTCGTAGAGTTGATTTCAATATCTATGTAATATTATTTTTCTTCTTCTTTCTTGAGTATTTTGTTGGATGATTAGAATGCTGGCAACAATTCAACTAAATAAGTGAAATAAATTTTTTGCTGTAGATAATCTGATAACATGAGTTTCTCTTAGACATTCGTTTATTCATCCTTGGTAAAAGTAATATCATTATTATGTGCTGTTGGAGATGTAACAAAGTTCCGGACTTTAAGAATTTCACCATGGCTCAGTAGGGTAGCTAAGAAAGGGTTGGTATTGACTATTACCAATTGTAAAAATTGAGCCTTTCATTTTGTTTATTGAGTGTTAAAAAAAGTGTTCCTACTAGATTAATTTGTTAATTTATTTTTTATATGTTGGTGTAGGCAAGTGACGAGATGGATCCAAAAGAACTGTCGAAGCTAATCCGATTATTAAACTCGAGAAACAAGCCAGGAAGAATCACTATGATAGTAAGAATGGGAGCTAAGAACATGAGGGAGAAAATTTCTCATTTGATCCAAATTATTAGAGGAGCTAGTTAGATTGTTGAATCCGACCAAGTGTTATCTTTTATATGGTGCGCATGGATATTGTAAACAAAGCAAACTCGAGCAGTTTTTCCCTTTAGCAGCTATCATGTATTGGTGATCATTGTGAGATCTCTACTTTACCTAAACATCCAATTATTTTCCATTCACATAAGTTACATGTTGGTCAAGCATTATCGTCCTTTTTTAGATCAAAGGTTTGTGCTTTTGATTACATATTTTACCAGTCATATAATTTGGATTGGAGCCCATTCATTTCTCTCAGTCTCAACACTGAATATGCAGAAGTATTTATGATGATAAATGGAAGTGTCAGAAACTTCCTTTTTAAGCTATTTTACATACTATGATGCCCGTTTCTTTCAATTTTAATATTTAGTTAACAATATTTTCTTTGAACCATTCAAAATTTATTTCCCAGGATTGTGAGAAAGGTACTTCCAAACAAAGAGGAATTGTTGTCAAAAGAAACGACACCTTGCTTGGGGAGACACCTTGCTTGGGGCTAAGGAGAATGTAGAGAAGTTAACTGATATTTCTATAACACCTTTGGTTGATTTTCACCGTTATGAGAGGCATAAACAAGGGATCTCATCTACGGTCAATAAAATTTTGGTTAATGAATTTTGTTTTTGATACTTTTCCTATAAATGATGCCTACCGGTTTTCACATAAAGGCTTTTAAATTAATATTACATATACATTTTGTATGTTCTTTATATATGAATTCATAGCTTTTACTACAACAAAAATTTCTTATTCAAACTTCTTATTGTAAATTTTATGATGTATCATCATTCCTCTCCTTCAATAATTTCCTGCTTTGTTCCACAATGTGGTGGCATTTTGTTTTCTTAATACAATGCTAAATATATATTTTGGTTGGCACTTCATATGTGATATGAGGAAATAAGAGTTAAACTGTTATTGTTCTTTGTGTCCCAGGGAAATAGAAACAGTGTTGATTTCATCTTGATATCAAAATCGAAAGAAGATGGTTCTAACCCTGATTCTGTGGGTTCCAAGCTTTTATCTCATCACATTTGCCACTGTAGGCAAGCTAATTCCCCTATTTTATTCTTGTTGAAATTGGGTACCAATAATACTGTACAGTCGACAACAAACCGCCATCAGTGTATGTCCAATGGTTTGAATTACACTATGCAGGCTTCGAGCTTTTAATCTGTGATTTATTTATCAAAAAAAATGTAAGATGTCATTTGTGTAGTTAAGTGCTTATTTGTTATTCATTTTCCTTGTTGTTGCAATGTACCGAGTTTGGAAACTTCTGTAATGAGCTTGATATCATGATATGGCTTAAAAGTAGTGAATGAGAAGTGCATGAGATTTCGTCAGTAGTTAAGCTCAATAATATACTTTCTAAAATTTAAAATTTAATATTTTGATGGCATCAGAATTCATTTGTGCAAGTGAGTTCTAAACAATAAGGTAGTTTTCATATATAACAAAGAGAATATCACAATTGTCAAGTTCTTAAAATATGTATGCAGAAGTTTGGAAATTTTTTATGTATCTTTATTTTAAAAGTTTGAGGCTTTTAATGTAATCAGTTTAGGCATGTAAGTTTTTAATAAATAAAATGATTTTGCATTCAATAGCGCCACATATGTTATTTGTTCATGGTTATTCTGAGATGACTGTCTCTTTAATTTCTTAATGAAAATTTTAAGCATGTATCCACTTCCCAAAGAAAAATGGATTTAAGTAAAAAAAATGAAATGTGAATAAATTAAAAGTTCTGAAGCAATAAAGTCTCATGTATTGTTTTTAAATTTTATGCATATAAAAAGGCTTTTGAGAGCATGATAATGAATCAGTCTTTTGAAAGTGTATTCAACTTCATAGTTTATGTATATGTGTCGATTTTTTTGGCTAAAATCTAACATATGATAAATTTTGTAACGTCCTAGATTTTCGTACGCTGATTACGTTATTAAAATCCGTTTTAAATTATGATTTGGTGATATAATGGATTTTATATCGAATTTATTTATTTAAAATTGAGTTTGAATTTATAAATTTATATATTAATTATATAACGAGCTGCAGCGGCGCGGTAGTTTGTAATATAGCGTTTTGAACTTTAATTAGTTATACCAGATCCGATATAAATCGAATTTCAATGAAACAAGAATTGTCCGGATCGATTTAGTTATATTTTCCTAATGGAACAGAAAAATCGAGATTCCATCGTGTAAATTGATAGTTATGCTCAAATCAAATTTTCAGAAAATCGCTATGGAATCGATTATAAACCGTAACGATAATTTAATGTAATTAAATATCGGTTTCGAATTTGGAGAAGATCTTTGAGGCGTAGTTATAATTCAATTTTTAGAATTTTACTGTAATTTTTAATTAATTAAATATGCAACTTTTTATTTGGAGTATTTTGCGTTCTATATCAACATTTCGGGGTTTTACAGTATAAGTTAACCGGTCTATATTAGTATATTTTTGGGATCGTGGGGCGTTGGTCGATACAGCGGTATTTTTATTTCTGTCGATAGAAGTCCTTAAATGATAAAATTCTGTATAGCGCGATATCCTAAAAATCTACCACTAAAAATAAAATTTCAATAAAAATGGGACGTACACTCATCACCCTATTTTCACGCAGCTATTTGGAGAAATCACCCTATCTTGTACCACTGAAAAACGTGCAGCTCAAGCAAAGAAAGGGAAAGCACCATACCCTACAAATTATACAGACTATACCTTACAAATTATACAGATCGACCTCTTTAGGTTACTTCATTTCATTGTCTGCTAATGTACAAACACAATAGCCTACCGTAAGACCTAAAGCCTATGTAAAACAAGAAAATACCTATCTGACTTCAGTTTGAGCTAAAATACAATTGAAGAATTCAACATGTCCTATGCATTCAATATTTTAAGAACCTCTATCGATTCAACTGGAGCCGTCATATTTGCGTGATGTTCCTGAGGACACTGGTGGACGATTGTCTGAAGAAGCTAGCAGCACGGTGATGAGCGGTTTTGGAGTTAGCTGCGGCACTGTTAAGCTCGTACTGTTCAATTGGGGCCGTCATATTTGCGTGATGTGCTTGAGGACAGTGGTGGGCAATTAGTTTTTGAGGTTTAAATGGAATTGGCCAAAGCATGCACTCATATTCATGTTATATTAGTTGATCATATAAATTTTAAATCACATATACTTTTATGTAGTAGTAGAATCTTAATGTGAAACTAAGATTTGAACTTCCTGTTTTTAATTGATTATAACTATTTATTATTAAACACCTTTTTTTGCTTAGTGAAATTGTGAATACTTATTGAGTCATTATTATTTTTAACAAGAATAAAATTCTAACTGAATAATATAGGAGGAGCCTATTGAAATCTTCCTTGATTATGTAATGGGTACGGATGAACACCATGTAGAAGTATTTCTGAAGATTGAGGATGAAGATGAATGTAAGTATGGTTTATTTATGCCTTATGGTTATATTTTCAAAAATGAGGTGACACACATCATTTGTTTCATTCTGGCTATATTACATATACTAGGCTAGCCACATCTTTTATTTTCAAAATATGTATGATGGTGATCAAAACTTTTGTAAATGGAAATCATATAATATTGTGAAGTAAATGTGCATAACACTCCTATATATTGTTGTTTTTTTGGTTGAAGTGTTACTAGTGCAATAATTAATCATGAAATTTTAAATAGGTTTAGTTCGTTTTCTGACCTTCGCGATTAATTTGATGGTATATATCATTATTCATAATCTTGGCGATTGCATGCAACGAGGGTCTGCTTATGGATATGGTTGTCGATCTTCATCCTATCTTTAAGGTTGGTTGCTTTTCTTTTGTCTCATATTTATCTTAGCTTCTCGTCATGCATTCTCTTTGAAATTTGGGTTATGTTCTATCATTCTTTAGTTGTTTTGATGTTCTGAATATCTTGTTTCATGTTACTATGGTTTCAGGATGCCTTGTTCCAGCATCTTTTGTTTTTTTAGTACCTATTATATGGGTTTTAGTGTGTTGAATTTCGTGTTTCTTTTAGGGAACTTTCATCCCATACTAATGTTCTCATGTTTTTCTCTTTGTTATCTTTGAAAAGAGGGAGAGAGAGAGAAGATATGTATATTATTGTTCATTTGTCCTTGCATTGATCTTATACAGCTTTTCAGAAATTGTGAATTCCTCCAAACAATGCTGAACTATTGTTATCATAACTTTTGATTTATTTTTTTTTTTGTCTGAATTCAATAATTCTAGACATCCTGCAAAGTTGGGAATCTAAATTACAACTTTTATTTGAAGTGTTTCGATAAATTTTGATGTTGGCTTAGTCAAAAACAGGGATTTGTAAAATTGAACTGAGCACCATTTTTTTAAGTTTCGTGGAGCTATATTGATTTGATCAAGATTTCTTATTCTCTTATCCTTTTCCGACGATTTCAGACAAATTGGAAAGCTAAAATATTAACTAGTTTATTTATTACCTGACATTTGTAATGTAACATGATAATATATGCATAATGATACTGATATGTTACTTTGAAGTCAAAAGAATGAAAGATATAATTTTGGGATCAAAGAAGACAAATGTGTACTTTGACTTTGTTGATCCCACAAAATTGTTTTGTCAATGATCTCTAAGCAACAGTTTTTTGTTTGTTTGAATAATCAAGTTAAAGTTAACGTCATTTCTTCATAACTATGATGACTTATGGGATGTGAAACCTATGATTTCAGCATTTAATCTACAATTTGTAAATGGTTATTTTTTTAATTATTTATTGTCCCTATCCACCATTATGAAGCACTAGTACATATTGATGAAAGGAGAATATGTATGAATACTAATTCATACATGTTCACTATACTAAGGGGATCCGTAGACATGAGATTTCATCTTCTAGTGAGACTAACTTAGGTTCTCCAATAGTCGTTTAGGTGTTTTCGAAAGCACTGAAATGCCGAATTAAGCATTGAAATACTAAAGTTACGTAGAAATTCTATTAACTATATTCTGAAACAAGAAATTAATGAAAAATTCACAATGTTATTTTAAAAAATAAAAATAAGTGCAAAAATGTAAATTCTATTAATTAGTATATTCTAAATCATTGCCAACTTTATAAAATGAAATAAGAAATCGAATAAATGTTTGCTTATAACACATCATTACATTTGTGATTTGTCAATTAAAGAAGATAGATAATGCAATAATAAGTGTAATAAATAAATCACATATCAATGAAGTATATTATTAAAATAAATATCTAAAAGTAGCATTGTTAATCTCAAAAACTAAAATCCTGAGATGACTAAACTAACATTACAGAAATAAATAAATAATTAAACTGAAGAATCTGTCATCGTTGATATTTCCTCCAACAAAAAATTTGATTCGGCCGAATAATCAACAGTCGAATGAGACATAGCAGTGATCTTTGCTTTTTCTCGTTCATGTAGTTAATTCGAACAATGCCAAGCTTGAAAAGACGAGGTATCCATAACAACTCATTTAGCTTTTGTTCATATATATCCTCACCTTCTTCATTCTTAATCTTGCAAAGATCATTAGCACTGCAACCTATGATTTGCTCTGTTGTTTTGTTAAAAGCGGTAATTCATGATTCGACAGCTGTATCATTAATTTTTATAATCATTATATATTTGCATTATAAAAGCATATTATTGCATATATTAACACTTGATATAATATTATTTATTTATTTTGAAAATTGGTACGCTTTACTAAATTCAAATATTAGTACATAGTAAGGTTAGCATTCTAACCTGAATTACAAATACAACATATATAATATAAGTACAACACTAAAAGATACACATTCTACACTTTCCTTGCATAGATACAACACTATAGGTCGTACCAAGCCTTATTCATGCAGAAATCTATCTTTAAAACAATCCACAAATAGGTACCAGTTTGGAGGATATCAATTAACTTGTGAGAATAGTAAGAAAAAAATACTATGACCACCACATTTGGTCAAGTCACAGTTCACATTCAACAATAACTATCCATGAAGCGTGCGTGTGAAGAAGCATAACCACCAACACTGAAACTACTCCATTCCGCTAACCATAAACATCAAGATTGGTATGCATGTTTGTGAACATCAGTGTTTAGAGATGACAGGAATCAGCGACTTTACTCTACTATAAACAATGATCTGTGAGACTGTAAACAGCAACTACCAATGTAACCGAAAAGTCAACTCTGGATATTCTCTCCTTACTGATACTTGTTAATACTAAGAACTTATTTCATTTTCCTTTAGTCGACATTGAAACTTTCCATTACATACCACGTAACTCACGGCTTGCTTTACGCCTTGCGATGTAAAGTAGTTTTAACAAAAGAACATGCACGAGAATCATGCATTCAAACAACAGGATCGTTTTACACTTGGAACTGTAAAACATTTTGCTGACTTATTTTCTATTGACCGCAACTTTTCCCACAAAATTGAATGCATATCCAACATATGATAAATCGTGTTATAATTGAATCGAAATCGCTCCAAATCACAGACTGGAATTGCAGATCAGTATTTACTTTTCAGAGACTGGTTCGAAGTTGCACAATTTTCCAGATTAAAGAGGATCGGTTATACGACCAAGGAGATCTTAATTTGTGTGTTACGATTGGCTCGATTTCACCAAGTCTCACTTGTTGGGGGTGGCTTGATCTTCAGTAAGATAACATTCATAATCAGTTTGAAGGCGGAAGATAGATCTAGGTTGTGGTTGAGATTTGAACTGCCAGGATTTAACACGAAGTACTCGAATACTGGAATCAACGTTGATTTATTGTTGGGAGCGACCAAAATTATCACATGATATAATACTTAATTATATATATAACTCAAAACACAAGTACTTTCATTATGTTGGCATAGTTCGCACCAATAGTTAGATTCTGTAACTTCTATAACCTTTTTACTGCAGTTTTTACAAGCTTGGTACCATAATTTTTGACTTTTAATGTAATTTATGTACGGGAGTACGCTGAAGAATAGACACTGCATATTGAAAAATAACAATCAACATACATGAAATTATTAGTTTAAGATCTAATTTGAAAAAATAAGGACTAACCTTATCCTCACCCAATGTCGAATTGCTTGTTATATGAGAAAGCATGACTTTATCATAAGTAGTAGAGGATATTTTCACATTTTTACCCTCCTGATTGTACCAAGATCTGAGATTTTTAACTTTTAGAATGTACGAATTTATGGCTACATTAGTTTTACTCAATGTTGTTAAAGACAAACCTATGATAACATCAAATAATATTAAAAAATGATGACGTTATAAAATTAAAAAATAATAAATAATTTTACCTTGAAATTCTCTAACTTTTGCACATTTAATAGCTACTATAGAAGCTTCATCAACAATTTCCACCAATTCAGAACCTACTTTCATTGCAAGTTCTCCCTAAAACGTCACATTCACAGTTTTGGTTCTGCAAATTAATTCCAATCATTAATATTTCAATTTTGGAAAAAAAAAGTTTAATATCTTTACTTACGAATCATCCGCAATAATTACATCCCATTTTAAAATGGTCACTCTCTCACTGTTTTGTCTTCGAACTTCTTTAATTGATGAGACACTTTGAACAAACTCGACTACATCTGAAAAGTACTTATGATAAGAAAACACACAATAAGATTTTAAAGATTAATAATGTAGATGCATTACCTACTACTTCTTTTTTTCGAAGGTACTTTTGGAGCTGGTTAATCTTTACAAAACTATATAAAACCTTCATTTTAATCAGGTGTAACAGAAACACAATTCATTTTGTGAGCATCGTTAACTCATCAATGACATTCAAGTCTATGCAAGTTACCCAACTGATTTAAAAAAACGTGTAATAGGGACCACGTGAGAAGTCATTATATGCATAAGTAGTTAACAAAGGTTATACATGTATATTTACGAAAGACCTGGCCAATTTAAAGCACCCTCTTCACGTACAGTAGAAGTTATATGACAATAGAAAATTCATGTTAGATTCAAAGCATATGCTCCACTTTAACCAAAGTTGCAAGCACATTTGTACTTTTGCTGAAACGAAATGTTTTGTTGAAATTTGGGCTGAGAATCCATGTAAAACATAACATAAAAAATAGAATAACAATTCAGAGAAGAATTACAAGTACCGTCTTGCAAGTTTATTGACATCCCAATGTAAGAATTTCAACCAGTTTTCCTCCAACAAATCTTTGTTAATGACATAAATCACGTTAGCAAATTCTGTACGAAGTATAGACTCTCAGGGTTTCTTTTCTTCTATGTGTGAAAGGAAAATAATAACAAAGAACATCAATAAAAAACATCATTGCCTACCACTATTTTAGTTAGGATACACTTTAAGGAAATAAAATGCCTTGATTAAATTCAGTACAGTTATTGGATTCCCATATCTCTTAGCAAGATTTGAAAATACCTTATGATAGTTTAACTCCAATGTGTACACCTGTGTAAAATCAACATAATGCTCGAATGTTTGGTCATCATTGTCAGGTAAAGGCATAACATTCAAATCAATATGAACCATTTTTGATGTTATATTTTTCTGCACATGCAAAAAATTATGCTCACATTATTAATTAATAAGCATAACTAAAATTAAATAAAATAACAATTATGTACACATAAAATAGTTAAAAATAATGTTTTTTTCCTGTTATATACACGAAAGCATGTTATTCCTTTTCCCATAGGATTCAAGCTAAGAAATATGGTTTTTGATCTCTTGCGCAGAAAATTCTACGGAAAAAGGGTAACAATAATTTTAAAACAGTGAAGAATTCTGAGTTCACCAACACAAATAACACCATACTCATTCATGCAAGCATCTCATATTTATTCTAATAATGTTGATTTTGCAAACCATCATACTCATTCGTGCAGGCACCTCATATTTATTTTAACAATGTTGATTTTGCAAACCATCATACTCATTCATGCAAGCATCTCATATTTTAAATAACACAGGTTATTAAGATGTGAGACATGTTAACATAGTCATTCTTACCTACTGAGAGTACTTACCAACACTTTGTCTTTGTTATGTGGTAGGGAGCAAAAATAGATGCGTACTAGCTAGGTAACTCCCACAAATTAAAGTGTAACATGATATTTAAGCTACCTGTTGCACAGTTATGTACAATATTAACTTACGTTTTAACCTTAAGTCTAATCAACTATATATCGTATGTGTTTAAATTAAATTTAAATCAAATGCATAGCTGGGCTGGAATTTAGTTTATCATTCATATTCAATGCATGAAAAACAAGTGATACAAACCAAATAGATGATATATACATCACCAACAAGCGTAGTTTGCGCACATCAATTGTTTCAACTTTAAAGTGGATGAAAAATTCAAAATGTGGTTAATAACATAAATTTCTGTACTTGAATTTACATATTTTCCCCATCTAAAATCAAGCAATAGTCCAACCTGCAAAAAATTCATGTGCATGTGCTCGTTATTCTGAAAATGAAAAAGGTAAAAATTATACGACACATTTCGTCGACCAACTTATGTCTTAAACCTTCAATTTTTTTACACCAGCTATAGAATTTCAAGACAAACTACCGAAAGAATCCATATAACACTTAACAAATACTATTAACAGATGAAAACATTAAAATACAACTCTACTTGAAGAAATCAAGTGAAAAAGAACTCAAATACAACTCTACTTGAAGAAATCAAATGAAAAAGAACTCAACAAGATGTAAATCAAGTGAAACATACATCCTTTTATCCTCATGCCCTCAGTTGCTTTTACTAACTTATGTTAATTGCGTGCACTTTATAAATTAATTAGACTATATCACTTATACCAGAATTGTACCATCTGGTAGGAGGACTGCATTACAATCTAACACCAGAACGGTGCTAACAACAACCAAAATCAAGTATCATATTATTATTATATTTATATTAAAAAAATTAGAAAATGGGAGGAAACAAAAGTATTAAAGAAGAATATCATGAAAAAATCATAGGGCACCTCATAAAGAAGTCTGTAAGCTGGATCTCCATTGAGGGCAATGGTCAGTTTGTACTTTTGTTGTAATCCAAGGATAAGAACTGCTTAATACTTTGGATCTCCTGTTGAGAATTTTCTTTCAATCGATAACTTCAGATTAAATAGGCTTTCTCAAATCTGATTCAAAATTAAATTTTTTGGAGTGAACAAATGCGAATTTGTGTATGAATCTGTGATAAAATCCATTTTGTGGAGGTCTCGGGAATAATTGCCCGATCAAATGGTAAATGAGGAGAAAAGAAACGGAAGAATGTGCGCATTGGATGGGGAAAGAAAAGGTAGAATAAATGGAAGAATTAGCGCGCTGAATTAGAAGAACGAGGGAGAAACGAAGCAGAGAGAGGGAGATGCGAAAGTTTTTATTTTTCAGCCGAAAATAATTAGCGTCAAAGAGTGGTTTGATCATGGTAGTTTTTCCTTATTTTTTTCTGCCACTAATTCCTAAAAAAGTCAAGATAAGAATCCTGTAAGTCAATCACCCTTTCGTTTTCAGGTTTGTGCCTGATTTGAAAAAGAATTACACCAATAGACCTTTTTTTTTATTACAGGTTTAGACCTGTTTTGTCTATACGAAGGCGAGGTTTGAAAACTCGCACAAAGGCAAGGTCCGAAAACTCGCCTTTGTATAGAATTTGCTACACGTAAACCCCAACCCGAGAGCTTTCTTCCCCAACTCAACTCATTTTCTTCTTTTCCTATTCCTTTAGCCACCCGAAAACCCAATTTTTTTTACCAAATTCACCCATTTTCCCTCCTTTTCATTCCAAAAAGCTTACAAACTTCTTAGGCCGAATGCGATTAACTTTACTAGGTTTCCTTGGTCATGGCTAAAATACTGGAAGTTCTTGCTTTATTAGCTAAGTCTCTCGCTTTTTTCCATTGTGCTTAGAGCTTCTCAGCATGCCAATTAACCATAAAATATAGTTTAGTTGATCGAACCCATGCCTTTAGTTGAGGAAATTTTCTAGCCTTCGTGCCTCAACTTGAGAGGTCTTATATTTCTGGCCCAATGTTCATTTGCTATCCAGCTAGTTAATTCAAACATTAGGGACTCTCATCTGCAATTAGATTGATTAATTCTAGCATCAGGGATTTCAGTGGGTGCCCCCAGAGAGGTCTTTGGTTAAAGCCCAACAGTCGTCACAACCTGAATGAATCAGGTGCTAACCGAGTCAGTGGGATGCCTCTAAAGGGGTCATTTAAGCCCATTGATCGTCGCAACTCGATATGCTCGAACTCTAACAGAACTAATGGACGCCTCTGAAGAGGTCATTCAATCTCGTCGATTGCCGCATCCGACCGAATTAGATGATAACGAACTAATCGAACGCCTCCGAAGAGGTCATTCAAGCCCGCCGATCGCGGCATACGATAGGAAAAAAATCAGATGCTGATGAACTAATCGAACTCCACCGAAGAGGTCATTCAAGCCGGCCGAACGCCGCATCCAACAGAACCAGATGCTAACGAACTAATCAAACGCCTCCGAACAGGTCATTCAAGCCTGCCGATTGCTGCATCCGACAGAATCAGATGCTAACGAACTAATCAGACGCCTCTGAAGAGGTCATTTATCCCCAATGTTTGTTGTAATCGGGTCAGGTACTTCCTGACACTGACGATCTTATTGGGTACCCCCTTTCGGTTGGGAATTTCTTATGAATCCAAACATGCGACTCGCTGGCCTGGTAATCCAGGCCCTTTGGAGACTGGATTAAATTTATGTCCCCTTTCGGTTGGGACTTCTATAAGCTTCGCTATGAGAGGATTTATTATTGCGTTGTTCCACGGGGCGTAAACCAGTTCCTTTACCGGATGCCTGACTTAACAAGCTATCCAAGTGGCGAAACTAGGGCCCTGGACCTCTTACTTTAGGAGGTGCTCCTTTGGTGAAACTTGCAACTTTTGCCTTCAATTTGAACTTTGAACCTTTTGATCGTTTGACTCTTGGTGTCCTTTATTTCTCGTTTGCAAGACGGTGCTTTACATTTTCGTATTTGTTGCGAATGTTGCTTATGGCATTCAACACTTGAGTGTCCCCAGCGGGATGTGCTGTAAAGGTCACCAGTTCTTATCATGTTGCAGGTGGGCGAACGTTCTTTAACTTGCATGCAATCAAAATAAACTTTTAGCAACTTTCAAATGATTGAACAAGAGTTTGCAAGTGTACGATTCAAGCAAGCAAATCAACTTTTTTCATTCGTATGTACAAAGTACAATTACAATGCTTATAAAACATTTACAACTTTTTACATGAAATATGAATCAAATATCAAGTAAAATAATGACGGAGATGATTGTTGTTTCAAGCTCTAGGGATTTGAATTCCATTCGTCGTCTTCAATTTGAAGGTTCCATTTAGGAGCTTTTAGCTTATAATGTAGGGTCCTTCCCAATTAGGCCTAAAAACTCCAGTCCCGATCATCACTCTCTTCAATAAAAGATCCCCACTTCGAAGGTCCTTTGCTTGAATTTGGAGTTGAAATGTTTGGCAATCCTTCTTTGATGAGCAATAACTATGAGTTCCTCTTCATTTATTCTTTCTTCGAGCTGGTCAAGTGCTTCAAGATGCATCTTTTCATTCTCTACTTGGTTGAAATGAATCCTACGGTGAGTGGGAACCTCCAGCTTTACCGAGATCATAGCTTCAGATCCAAATGCTTGAGAAAACGGAGTGTGGCCAGTCGCAGATTTGTGAGTCGTGCGATATGCTCATAGTGCAAGTGGAAACTTGTCTACCCAACCACCTTTGGCTTTCTCAAGACGCTTTTTGATGGTTGACTTTTTGACCTTGTTTACTGCTTCGACTTTCCTGTTCGCCTGCATATGAGCCACTACTGCAAAACTCTTTTGAATCTTGTACTTAGCACAGAAGCTTTTGAATTCATCGCTTTCAAACTGTGTTTCATTGTCTGTGATTATCTTTTGTGGCACACCAAACCTGCAAATGATATTCTTCAGTTCAAAGTTAATTACTTTCTTTTAGTTGATAGTGACCAATGGCTCTGCTTCAGCCCACTTGGTGAAGTAATCGACAACCACAATGGAATATTTAAAGTTGGACTTTGCTGTTGGTAAAAATCCAATCAACTCAATGCTCCAGACAGCCAATGGCCATGGGCTGACCGTTTTAGTCAATTCTATGGATGGTGCTCTTGGTATCTTCGCAAATTTCTGGCATCTATCACACTTCCTGGTGTAGGTTGCAGAATCAAGGTTCACATCATGCCAGAAATAACCATATCGCATAACTTTCTTGGCCAATATCTGTCCGCCTGTGTGACCTCCACATTCACCTTCGCATAATTCCGTCAAGATCGCTTTAGATTTCTCTTTGGTTACACACCGAAGCGGTGGCATAGAGAAGCCTCGCCTATACAGTCTACCATCCTAGATAAGACACATTGGAGCCTTACGCAATATCTTCCTTCACATTTTGGATTCTTCTAGGAGTGTTCCATTAAGTAGATACTCCTAGATTAGGGTCAATCACGAGTCCGATTCTTCAATGGTTTCTATAATCCAATCAACATCCACATCTTCAATACTAGGATCCGAAAGGACTTCAACGGGTACTAATCCCCGTAAATGTGCATCTCCCGAACTTGCATACTTAGCGAGCGAATTTTCTTTCATATTCTCCTCTATAGGAATATGGGAAATTGTGTAGTCAAGGTCATTAAGAAGTTCCCAACTTTTAGATAGATAAGCTGGAAGATTTCCTCCTTTGGCTTGGAACTCTCTTCGGGCTTGACATACTACTAGTTGCGAGTCACTGAAGATCCACAAAGTTTTCAAATTCAATTCCTTTGCTATCTTTAGCCCAACGATTAGTGCTTCATACTTGGCTTCGTTGTTGGTTGATGGGAACTCTTACCTCAAAGCATAGCACGTGGAGCATCCTTCAGGAGTTTTTAGAACAACTCATGCCCCTTAACAATAATCACTCATGGGCTCATCAACAAACAACTTCCATCTAACAACTGCCTCAATTGGTTCCTCCTTCTCCTCCCCTCTCTCTGTTAATTAAGTAATAAAATATGCTAAATTCTGCCCAAGAATAGATCTTCGAGGATGGTAAGTGACGTCATATTGATTGAGTTCAATATTCCACTTTAACAATCTTTCCAAAGTTTCTGGACGGAATAGAACTTGCTTTAGAGGTTGATCTATAAGAACTTTGATAGAGTGGGCTTGGGAATATGGCCTAAGCTTTTTCGAGGCAACGAGCAAACAATATGCAAGCTTCTCCAACTTTGGGTAACTCAGCTCTGCCCTAGCAAGCCTTCTACTGATATTGTATAACGGCCGTTGAACTTTTGCATCTTCTCGAACTAATGTTGCACTTAAGGCATGAGATGTAACTGCCAAATATAGAAATAACTCTTCTCCATCCTTGGGGTTTGACAACGTCGAAGGTGATTCCATGTGCTTGATTAGCTCCCAAAAAGACACTTGACATTCGGGAGTCCATTGGAAGTCCTTCTTCCCTTTCCTCAATGCATTGAAAAGAGGAATGCACTGATCTGTTGCCTTTGAAATGAATCGACTCAATGCAGCTACCTTCCCATTCAAGCTTTGAAGCTCCTTCTTCATTCTAGGAGCATGCATCTCTTGTAAAGATAAGACTTGCGTGGGATTGGCTTCGATGCCCCTGGCATTGACCATAAACCCGAGGAGTTTTCCTATTGCGACTCCAAATGAGCATTTAAGCGGATTCAACTTCATCCCGTACTGCCTGAGAATATGAAACATTTCATCCAAGATTTCTAAGTGATCAACAACTCTTCTCGACTTCTCCAACATATCATTGACGTACACTTCCATGGTTTTTCTAATCTGTGATTTGAACATTGCATTCACTAGGTGCTGGTAAGTCGCTATTGCGTTCTTCAATCCAAATGGCATAACCTTGTACAGTATAAACCCAGATCTATTATAAAGCTTGCGTTCTCTTGGTCTGACTTGTGCATCATTATTTGGTTATACCTCGAACAGGCATCCATGAACAGTAGTAATTTATTCCCCGCTGTTGCATCAACTAACTGGTTGACTCTGGTAGCGGAAAACTATGTCTGGGACATGCTTTGTTTAGGTCTGAATAATCGACACACACTCCCCACTTGCCATTGGATTTCTTTGCAAGCACTGGATTAGAGAACCAATCTGGATATGTGGACTCCATATGAAGTCATTCTCCATTAACCTGTCCAATTCCTCTTTGAGAGCTCTGGATCTTTCGGGTCCCTAGATCCGTCTTTTATGCTTCACTGGTGTTACGCTTGGATCAATATTTAGCTTATGAACTGCCACATCAGGAGAGATACCACACATGTCAGAGTGACTTCAAGCGAATACATCCAGATGGTCCTTCAGAAAGACAGTCAACTCTTTTTGCAGTTTCGGGCCCTGCTGAGAGCCTATCTTTAACTCTCTATAAGGATCTTTATCATGAACCGAAATTGAAATTGTGACTTCAGCTGGTGCCGCTCGACCTTCCCCAGCACTGGCCTTCCGCGGATCCATCTCCTTTTGGGCCCCACTATGCTCACCAGTGCAGGGGCCATGCCCTAATTGCTATAAGGCATTTTCTCGGATGCGGAGGGGGCTCTCCAAATCCTTTCATTTGTCCTTTTACTTCACTTTCCTCAGCTCATTAATATAGCATTCTCTAGCAATCCCTTGGTCTGCTTTAACCACACTGACCCCCTTATCTATTGGAAACTTCATTATCAAGCACCAAGGGGCCAGCACAATCCTGAAAGCTACTGGGACTGGTCTTCCCAGAAAAGCGTTGTACGCAGACAATTCGTCTACAAGAACAAAGGATTGCATCAGACTAGCTTTCCTTTCTCCGTCTCCAAGTTCCACAAGCATATCAGTAATCCCAATGAATTACTTCGGTTCCCCTGTGAACCATTGGATTTTCTTCCGACAAGCTCACACGTCTGACATAGAAAGCTTCATGTTATCGAAAGTGTTCTTGAATAGAACATTTACTAAGGCTCCACAATCGACTAGCACCCTTTTTACAATGGTCGGGCATATCCCAACCGCTACTGCCATAGAGTCTTGAGTTGGAGTGACCACTCTTTCCTTATCTTTTCCATTGAACATGACATCTTCGAAAGAAGTTTCTGTTTCTTTACGGATGTGGTACTGTTCAGGATCAAATACTTCTCTTCTTTTGAAACATTCTTGAGTGCATTGGCATACTTTTCAATATCTCCCCACCTTCCCCCTTGCAGGATAGGGACCCCCAGAAATAGTGTTAATCACAGGCCTTTGACTAACTTGTGCCAAGGATTTGTCTCCTGATCTAGATGCATTTGGCTCTTGGGAAGTTTGAGGAAGATTGGCGGACTGCGGCTTTTTCACATACTGTTGCAGCCTGTTTTTTATGATTAATTCCTCAATAAAGCTTTTCAATTACATACACTCATTAGTGTTATGGCCTGGTTGGTAGTGGAACTGACAAAACCTTCCAGAATTCGCCTGATCGTCACCTATCTTCTGCGATTTCGGCTTTTGGGAATCTTCGGTGTCCTTGATGGCGGTAATAATGTTCTCTGGAGTATCAGTTAATGGGATCAATTTAGTGGCTTTAAAGAAGCACAACTTCTTTCCATTTCGGTTATCCTTTCCGTCATTCCCTCGCTTTTGACCTCCATTGTTCTTTTGGTCACTTTGAACACCACTATCTTTCTTCTCTGGTATTGAACTTCCCTCAGCGACATCCATAGAAAAGAAGGATCATCATCCACACCGATGTATTCTTCTGCTTTTGCATAGAACCTATCCAAGGTGTCAGGTTCATCATTTTAATCCACCTTCCGAACTTTGATTTCTTATCTATAGCTCGCTTCAGTGCCATCAATACCAGTCGAGGTTCTGGATCCCCAACTTCTGCTGTGGAAAAAATAAATTGTGTAAGGAAGGCTTTGACCGACTCACCCAGTTTTTGTTCCATGTCATTTAACGACATTACATCTTTAACCTTCGTGGTCTACAGCCTAAACTGCTCCTTGAATTTCTTAGCCAAGAAAGAAAAGTTATCCACAGATCTTGGTGGTAGCTTGGTGAACCAAAGTGAAGGTACTCCCTTCAGATACACCGGGACGTACAAGCATTTGATCTCATCTGTAGCTCGCTCACCATCCTTGTGTTGATCGTACTTATACAAGAACAAATTAGGATCGCCAGTCCCGTTATAAGCTTGAATCGTTGGCGGATTAAACTTCCTTAGGAACTTGGTCATTTTAATCCTTTCAGTGAGTGGAGTCTTAGTTGGAGTAAACTCCCACTCCTTCTTATTATCGTTCCTCTCCATGCTTTCTTTCATGATTTGCCGGACCATTTCTGCAAGACGTTCCTCCTCTCGTGCCAATCCGCAGGGAGGACGCTATTTCCTTCGCCTGATGTTCACCTAAGCAAACGCTCACAGCTAGGGATTCGGGGCATGTGCCTCCCTTATGGGGAGGTTCCCCTTTGGTGGAACTATTCACTTTTTGAGAAGTAGCTCTTTCAAAATGGTTCCTAGAAGTTGACTTGGATTCTTCACGACCAGAATTGTCTGAATCGTCGATTTCATGAACAGACCAATCACCATTTGGAGTTGAGGAGGAAGAATTAGCATCCTTTGCACGGGTGACATTAGCTTTAACTTTCGCCGTGTTGGCTAGGACAGCGAAGAGGGCCTCTAATCTTGCCACCATGACGTTATTTGATATCTCCATCTGCTGAGTCATACTGGCAACGACTTCATTCAATTCATCTCTAGTCACACAACTCCTGCTCCGGAGGATTGTCCAACTTCGTGAAGATTAGTTTGCAGAGTAATAGGATTATCCATAACATTTCCTGAGCCCGAAGCTCTTACGGACTTACTAACTGGCTTTTTTTTACCATAATCTTTGACAAGCTTCTGAACTTCGAAGAAAACCTCTCAATCAGCCTGGATCTTAGACTTTGAAAATCTATCGTGGGAAACATGCTTTAGATCTCGGCGCTCTCCACAAAGCACTTCACGAGCAATGTTAATGCTTAAATTGACATAACACCCCAAGGTGTAATTATACACTTCACATGCAATTTAGATCGAAAAGGTTGTTAAGCTCTGAATTTGCCCGATCTCCGAAGAGATGGAAAAACGTGGATTGTATGAGAACACGATGCATCAGAACACATACAGGAGAACATTTCATTGCTATTACAACAATTTACATTAGAATACAAGATATTAGAGTATAAATAAATAATACACAGTGGAAACTATCAGAGGTTTAAATTACAAAATAGCGGAAATAAAATACATAAATATAATGTGCAGTGGAAAACAACAACAACCACAACTGAAAGAAATATACGGATACAAAGCATTCCGTATATAGCTCCAGCCGTAATCCGGGATCCTATGAAAAGAAATATCTGTGAAAAACAAAACTACTAGCTGCCATGTGGAAAATATAGGTACCTAGAGTTTAGGTGGAAAACAATAAACTCTGAGCCAGTCACGGGACTGGTGTGAGAAATATAACAATTATTAACTTTATTTTAAAGTTGGGTAGATTAAGGGACCATGCCGTATAACACGGAATAGGTTTTCTCCCAAGAATACCATAAAGCAAACAACGCCATGCTAAAAGGAAAAATGAAGATATTATAAGACCCAGGTCCCATCACATAATGAAATACAAACCAGAGGATAATGTTTTACCTTATAATAGCCAAACATGCTCGATACGCAAAATTTATCTTTTACTATTATCGTAAGTGTAGAAATCAATTTTGAACATAAATGTATCAATCATAGGTGGCATAGGTACCATATATTATTTCGCCATATAGGTTTACAACTAAAACTGTAAAATTGCTTACTGGAAATTGGGTTTCCATCTATGAACCAAGGAAAAGGATATTCATTTCCGATTTCGAGACACATTAGCTGTACCTTAGGATCACACCTCTGGGAAAACCTTAGATCTTGCAGAGCTGGTCGGCCTCGCTGATTAGTAATAACTTAAACTATACGTTGTCAGTTCTATCGAACCTGTCACCTGGTCGGTACGTCGACAAATCTTTGTCAGTTTTCGACCATATGAGCCTTTTAGTCAGTCCAACATCTGAGGTACCTCGATTTCCTTTACAATCCAACATCCACATAAGTAAAATGTATGGGCTTTATACCATAACATCATCCATACCTAGAAACTAACGTAAGTCCATTTCCCTGTGTCCCTAATCCCGTTTTAGGTTCATACCGGGGAGTGAAGCTCGTGAATTAATGTTACATAAAGCGGTGCTATATTAAAGCGGTGCTTTGATCATCAACCACAAGGCTTTGCTTTTCAACAAAATCCATGCTCCATGCAACACAACATGCCACATTGTCAATCCATACTATACCATTAATCTCTACTAATATATAACCTCTAAGCTCGCATGTTTAAGAGAAGGGTGTTAAGTAAGAGAATAAATTCCCGCCACCAAATAAATATAAATTTAGGAGAGATCAATGAATACAACGTGAAATACAATGTCAAACATACAATCTACTTGCAAGTCCGTTCTGGGTTTTGTTAACCGGCCTTTTCGTCTGATTCCCAAAAGTATACAAAGACATGCTCGACTCAACTCATCGCATGAAGTCAGGGCCAAGGGCGAAACTCGGGAGCGCGGGAGGAAGGCTGAAGAGGGATCACACCAACAAGGACCTCGCCACATTACTGTCACGTTATAATGTCAACGCCCCGGAAGAGCCAACAAGCCTCGACCAACGACCCTCACTAAGCACACTCGCACCTAGCCGGGTGTGAAATTTCGTACCTGGTAGGTGCGAAATTTTGCACCTTCCAGGTGCGAAATTTTGCACCTGACAGGTACGAAGTTTCGTACCTAGCAGGTGCGAAATTTCACACCAGGCAGGTTCGAAATTTCGCACCCTGCAGGCGCGAAATTTCGCACCTCCACCCAGGTGGGAATTTTCCGAGGCCAAAGGCTGGAGGCGCGAATTTTCTGTAGATGGTCTCCATTTCTACTTACTCCTACCTAACCCCTACCTAACCACTTCCTATAAATACCCCATGGCTTCACACTTCAAAAGAGAGAGATACTTGGGCTTTGAGACCTCCATAGAGCTTAATTAATGGCATCTCCTCTTTAAGGAAGAAGATGGGTAAAATTATCCATTCTACTATTTCTTGCAAATATGACTATTGTAACTTCATGTATCATAGTCAACAAATGTAATGAGAGGGTCTCAACCTTGTAATCTTTCAAGTGATCAAAAAAATTCCAACAACTCTTCAAAGTGGACGTAGGCCCTCACTGAGGCCGAACCACTATTATTCTCTTATTTTATTTACTGCTTATGTTCTGTTTTATGTGCTTGTCTATGCGACCATATTTATAATTCCTAGTAATTGGGAATCTTTGGTGTTTACAAAATTTTTTGCCGTCAACATTTGGTGCTTTCACTGAGAAAATCGGATATTGCGTCTTTCTTGCACATTACCATCTCGACTTCGCCGAGCTTAAGGTTCCTTGCTTAACCTGCCATCGAGTCCGCTTACGATGGTAAAAAAGCCAAAGAACGCAATGATCGGCTCTTCAGCCGCAGCCGAGGCCGGTACATCTCAGCAACCTCAACCGGCGGACATCCCGGCCACTAATGAAAGTGAACCTCCAATTGCGGACCCTGAAGCGCCCGCAACCCAAGCGCAAATCCGTACGCTTAATGAAAAATACGAAAATACAGCTGTCAAGCTTAACCAAGCGCTAAGGAATAACATCGACCTTATACGGCAACTTCAAGAAAGTCAGCGCATCGTCGCTCGACTGCAATTAGCTCAGAACATTGCTCGACCCCGACCACCAACATCGGAAATTTCCTCTTTCGAGTCAAGGGGGCCTCACCAAAGAAGGAGGTTTAGTCTCATCAACAATGTCGCCGTCCGAACAAACGCCCTCGACAATGGCAATGGGTACGGCAACGGCGATCGGACCACGGTTACCTATAGTGAGGGCACCCAATATCGGATCCATTCTCGCTTAGGCATCAATGAAGGACCGACTCCTACTAACCAACCTCCTCCTCGACAAGACTCAATGGCCGCCGTCGAGGCAATGAACCTAATTTTTTGGTGGGCCGTGCCTTTTCGGAACCGGATCCGCGTCACTCTGCTCCACATCATCACACACACACTAGGATCCCGTTGAGATGTCGAGGATATGGAAGAAGACGATCCAGACATCCACCCTAGATGACGCCCTCGTGCCAGAACTCCGAAACCTCGCCAAAACCCATGGGTCCTGATGGCGGACCCTCATCCGACCTACCTTCCCGATATGGTATGAAGGATCATGAGGGAGATGCGAGGGAATGCGCATGATTCATGGAAAGTGCACATTAGCTGCAACCCTTTCACTCGAAGAGTTAATGAAGCTAAATGGCCGCGATGCTTCAGCATGCCGCAAATGCCGCTCTACGATGGCACCATTGACCCTTGTGCTTTCTTAAACCATTATGAATGTCAAACGGACTCGAGCAGAGGCGACGATCCAGTCAAGTGCAAATGCTTTCTAGTCTTCCTGTCAGGAACCGCTCTATTATGGTTCTCTCGCCTTCCGCTTAATTCCATCAACAACTTCGGCCAATTAGCGACGTAATTAGTTAAGCAATTCAGGATGCATATCCCGACTCCAAAGAATTCCCTCACCCTTTCCAACCTATACCAAGGGCCTGCAGAGTCGCTCAAAAGCTACCTTTCCAGGTTCAACATCGCCCTCGCCGAGGTCGAGGATCCGGATCAACGCACCATACTCTTTCAGCTAGCTAAAGGTGTCCTTCCTACTTCTGAATTTGGGGCATGGATCGAATGAAAGCAACCAAAGAGCCTAGATGCTTTCTATGAGAAAGCGAGCCAGTTCTTATGCCAAGAAGAAGCAAGACGAAACCGCATCTCCAAGACCACTTGCCCCGATAACCGTCCTAGGAGGCGAGATGCGGGAGGACCTCCCAATCCGAACATGGGGGCAGGAACCCCAGGCAAAGATCAAACACTGGGGGGCAAGGTGGCCGGGGCAACAATCAGGTCCAGACAGATCCAAGGAAGCCCAGCCCTTACCAAGCTTACGAGACAAACACTCCACTAAACGAAGATCCGAAAACTATCTACCTAGAGACATGTAACACTGCCATACAAGAAACCACGTATCGGGGAGTCAACCGATTCCGAGAAGAACTCGGGGAGATACTACCGATATCACGATATGTATGGGCATAACACGAATGAATGCCGCCAGCTCAGGGATGCAATTGAAAAGCTCATCCACGAAAAGCGGCTTGAACAATACGTCCAAGAGCCCTTTCCCCCTGAAACTAATCCAAAGCCTCCGACGCCAACTCCTCAGACAATCGCCAAGACAGCCCCATGACCATCTAACGCGAGGCGCGGAATCGTGATCAACACTATATGCGGCGGGCCTGGCCCCACGCATGATAGCTTCCAAAAGATGGAGGAATATGTGGGGTCCATTAAACATGCAACCTACGAGGCTTGCTCTTCTCCCGATGAATCCATCCTGGCCAAGCTCCGAAAAACCATGCGGGATGACATTATCTTCAATGGAAGGGAGTCCACGTGAATTGAAATCCCGACCACCGATCCTTTGGTTATCACGGCCCAAATTGGCGCTGCAACTGTTCGAGAAATATTGGTCGATTCAGGGAGCTCGGTCAACATCATTTTCAAAGCCGCCTATGACCAGATGAAGTTAGAAGCAAGAGATCTCAAACTATGCCATTCTACGACCCACGACTTTAATGGGGCATCCAGCTATCTGGTAGGAGTCATTGACCTACCCATCGAACTTGGTATGGGGGATCGGAGCCGAGTCCGAGTCCTCACCTTCGTGGTCATCGACTTCATCTTGCCATATAACGTCTTTCTTAGACGTCCTTTCCTCACAGAATTTCGCGTTTGCCTATCACCATGGTCCCTCCTAATGAAGTTTCCAATGGAAAACGGGATCAGAACGGTCAGAGGCGACCAAGTCAATGCTAGAGAATGTTATGCAATAGAATGGAAGAATGCATGCAATAAGGACAAGGGCAAAGCAGCGCCCGTAGCCTTTTGCGCCAAGACCACCTTCGCATAGTAATCAGCGGCGTCTGGGCCTTGGCTCAGGCGCCACTCCCGTCTTTCTGATGACCTCGATCCAAGGAAAGACGAAGAGCCCGAGTGCGAGAGACCTACTCTGGTCGAGCCCACAGTAGATGTTCCTGTCAGTCTCGACGATCCGTCGCGAGTATTAAAGATAGGGTCATACCTTCACCCAGCGGTCAAAGACAATCTTGTGGATTTCTTAAAGGCTAAACTGGACGTATTTGCATGGACTCATTCTGACATGAAAGGCATAGACCCCGCAATTGCCTGCCATTCTTTATGCATAGACCCTACGATGCCTCCAGTCAAACAAAAGCATCGCTTCCTTGGACCCGACAGATCCATGGCACTCGCAGAAGAGGTAGTTCACCTGATAAAAAGAACTTCATCCGAGAGGCCGACTACCCTGAGTGGGTCTCCAATCCAGTTCTAGTCAAAAAGGACAATGGCAAATGGCGAACGTGTATCGACTTCTCTGATTTAAACAAGGCATGTCCTAAGGACAGCTTCCCGCTCCCAAAGATCGATTGGCTAGTTGATTCAACTACCAGATACGAATTGCTACCCTTCATGGACGCCTACTCCGGCTACAACCAGATCCCGATGAATCTCCGCGACCAGGACCATACCTCCTTCATAACCGACCGTGGTCTTTACTGCTAAGGCGACATACCCTTCGGCTTCAAGAATGCCGGCGCCACATATCAGCGGATGGTTAATCGACTATTCAAAAATCAAATCGGGAAAACTGTGGAGGTGTACGTGGACGGTATGCTAGTTAAATCAAAAGTGTCTAGCGACCATGTCCACGACCTTTCCGAAATGTTCGATGTCCTCCGTTGATACGACATGAAACTCAACCCTACGAAATGTTCCTTTGGCGTCGCTTTAGGAAAGTTTATGGGTTTCATCGTCAATGGGCATCGAATCTAATCCCGAGAAAATCCAAGCCATTCGAGATATCCAAATCCCTGAAAATATCAAGGATGTTCAAAGTTTAAATGGTAAGGTCGTCGCTTTAAGTCGATTCATCTCAAAGGCCACCGACAAGTGCATTCCTTTCTTTGATTTACTTTGAAAAGAGAAACGCAACTTCAAGTGGACCCCTGAGTGCGCTTCCGCATTCAAGGAGCTCCTGGATCACTTGGAGCGACCACCCATCTTGTCTAAGCCTGTAGACCATGAGGACTTATATATTTACTTGGCTATTTCTGCACAGACAATTAACTCGGCGTTAATACGTCTTGAAGACCACATCCAACGACATGTCTACTACATAAGCAAACGATTGACGAGGGCAGAAAAGAACTACCCGAAGCTCGAAAAGTTGGCGTTCAGCTTACTGGTCTCCTTTCGGAAGCCTCGGCCATATTTCCAGGCTCGTCCTATAAAGATCTTCACCGACTAGCCGCTTCGTCCGGTTCTACAACGACCCGAGGCATCCGGTCGACTGCTAAAGTGGAGTATGGAACCAAGTCAGTTTGAGATAACATTCGTTCCCCATCGAGCCATCCTCGGACAAGCCCTCGCTGACTTTATAGTAGAATTCACGGCTCCCGAAGAGACTTCTACAGAGAATGCTGAGGCTCCCGACAGTAAATGGAATTTATTTGTGGACGGGTCCTCCAACAAAAAGTGTTCGGGAGCCGGCATCGTGCTCATCACTCCCGAGGGATGCTCGATACACTACGCACTAAAGCTAAATTTCCCTGCCACCAACAACGATGCAGAACATGAGGCGCTAATAGCCGGACTAAGGATCGCGATCGAGCTCAATCTAAAGATTTTTTAGATTTTCTACAATTCACAGCTCATCATGCGCCAGGTGAAGGAAGAATTCCAAACTAAGGGGGAACGACTTTCTCTATACCTAGCTCAAGTACGGGAACTACTCACTCACTTTGACCACTTCATTATCACTCACATTCCGCGAGAGCAAAATGAAAGGGCCGACTTACTGGCCAGATTAGCAAGTTCCGAAGACCCGCAGCTGTTGGGGTTCGCCCCCGTCGAGGTGCTCAACTCCCCCAGTACTAAGCCAGCACAAACCAGTACGTCCATGAGCGTCAAACTCGAGCCGGAATCGTGGATGACGCTAAACAAAAGCTACTTGCAGTAGGGGATCCTCCCGGAAAGCCGCAAAGAAAGGCGAGCGCTCACCTGTTAGTCAACCCGTTATCTCCTTATGGATTAGGTACTCTATCGAAGAGGCTTCTCTGTCCCCTTACTTAGATGTGTGGCCCATGATGACACCATCAAGATTCTAGTCAGCATACATGAAGGAGAATGCGGTGACCACACCGGGGGGCAAACCCTAGCCAGGAAGATACTCCGACATGGCTACTACTGGCTTACACTCGACCAGGACGCAACCGATTATGCTCGCAATTGCGACAAGTGCCAACGCTTCTCAAAGATCCCGAGAGCCCCGCCAACAGAACTGGCGCAAATGACCAGCCCATGGACCTTCACCATGTGGGGAATCGACATCATTGGGACTCTTCCCATGGCCAGAGGCGGGGCACGATACGTTGTTACGCAACATGATCACCCGATACGTGGTCCCTCTGGCCATCATTTTAGACAATGGCACTCTGTTCGAGAGCGCATAGTTCAAATCCTTTTGTCAGCGGCACGACATCGATAAAAGGTTCTCGGCCGTAGCACATCCCCAGGCTAAAGGACGAGTTGAGGTAGTTAACAAAGTTATCAAGTAGATTATCAAGAAGCGCCTCGAGAAGGCCGGGGCCCTGTGGGAAGATGAACTTCCTTTAGCCCTATGGGCCAACCGAACAACCCAAAAGACAACGACTGGGCACACTCCCTTCACCCTCGCATATGGGTCCAAAGCCGTCATCCCCATCGAGCTCAAGCATCAACCTCACTGAGTCGCCTATTTTGATCCAAAGACGAACCAAGATTTACTTTTGGGATCACTCGACCTACTCGAAGAAAATAGGAACGAAGCCGATCTCCGAACCGCTGCCCAACGACAACGAGTCGGTTGGTACTTCAACTCTCGAGTCCGCCACAAGGACCTCAACATCGGCGACCTTGTCCTAAAACGGGTGTTCCCTCCACCAACGGGCCTTGCTCCTCGTTGGGAAGGCCGGTACTCTATAATACGAAGGCTCGGTGATGGAACTTTCAAGTTGGCAACCGTGGACGGAGCTGAACTACCAAGGGCTTGGAACAGTGAACATCTCCGCCGCTAATTCTCATAACTTAATACATGGTTGTTTACGCTTTCTAGCGATGTTTTATAACAATTCAAGGCATTGTAAAGACTATTCATGCCAAAAGTTACTAGTGGAAATAATGCTCATCTTTCTATCTCTTTATTCTGTGCTTACTCCTCGCGTGATATGTTTGATTAATCCTAACAGCTAGCTTTCGAGTAAACTGCCGACCGCTGTGTCGACCTCTAATATAGGGGCCGACACCGCCGTCCGGGCCACGAGCCAACCTCGCAGTCTAACCCTATTGGCATCGACCGACACCCCGAGCACGGGAGCCGACAACGCTACTCAAGTCACCGACCTACGGCACAGCCGAGTATAAATAACCTCTAACTCGAACCTAGGCCCAAGGCCGAGGATAAATCGTTCGCCCAAGTCCTACGCGACTTGAGGCCACCCTATAGCCAGACAGGGCGATACAAACTCCCCCTGAACTATGGGTGATGGTTGAACTATGGGCGATACAAACCGAGACCGACTCCTAAATCGTTACTTCCCCGAAGCTCTCAAGGCTAAGGGGTAGCCCACGGCCACGATCGGACCCTACAGGATGATGATTCGGGCTTCTCTTCCTAGGTGAACAACGATGCCTACAGGGTCGCCTCAACCCGATGAATGACGGGAGAGCCTACACCGGACGGACCGCGCAACGCAACGTCATACACCTTCGCTACACTTGGGATTAACCCTGGGCAACCCAAATACAGCAGGGCACTTAGCCTGACTTCGCAAACTACCGGTTTCCTGAGCTAAGGGAAACTTACTAGAAGCCTGCACACTATCACTCCTCCTTGGAACCGTCGATCTAGGGCACAACACTCACAATCACTTTTTTTTTAAGTGTAACGATAAGTAGGCCTATGCAAGTACGGGACGCCCGAAAACATGGGAAGAACATCCGAACATTTAACATAAAATGTGATCTTTACTAATTCATATTTCATTACAACACACACACACACACACATTACAACCAACTACTTAGCTAATGTTTTTCTTTCTAACGACAGCGTGTACATCAGAACCAAACCATGTCTTGAAAAACCAAAAGCGAGGGCCGAACTCACGTAGACTATCGGCCTACACTACCAAAATGAGCATAAACTTACACTTAAGCGACTAATGCTAACCATGCTTCTTCTTTTTGTCTTTGTGTTTCTTCTTTGCAGATTCGACACTTGACGATTCATCCTTGGAGCTGGGCCTTTTCTTGCCAGACCCGCCTTTTCCGCTTCGGCTCCTTTGGGAGGTGGTTGACCCATGAGAAGCTGAGAGACACCTCTCGTCCACCCCGTCGTCGCTTGAAATCTCAGTGTCATCAGCAGGAGCGGTAAGCGGCAAAGGCCTAGGGGCACCCCCGGCAGCAAGACCTATCACTGCGGCACTTATCTCTGCGATAGTTTTCACTTCCCGTCTAGCTTTCTCCCTGGCTTCCTCAGCAGCTCTTCGCTCAATAAGTTTTTGGGACTTGTGCTCTGGATCACCGACCCTGTTTTTCTCCCGAGTCTCGATGGTCCTCTGCTAAGCCTCCTCATCATCTCGTCTCTTCTGAGCCTCGTCAACTGCCATCTTCCTCTCTGCTTCCTCATCAGTGTGCTCCTGGGCAACAGTCATAGCAGCCCTCTCCACAGTATCCTCCCTAGTCTGTGATACAACCTCCTCCCTTGTAGCTTAATCCTACCCCAGCTTTTCCTCCACTAGATCTCGGACATTCGCACTTTGCCCATCTACCACCTCTCGTTCGTCAATAAGGCCTTCATAGAGGCTGGGAGTTATCCTTATCCCCGAGAAGGCATCAAGATGATCTCCGCTCTCTCCGAACTATATCCTCTCGAGTCCTAGCCCAGACTCGGTCACTTGGGGAATCGCAGGGGCAGGGTCCAATGCCGTAGTTAATCCAGAAGGGACTGCACAATGAAAAAACAATCTTTTAGTCTGCAAACTCGGTAATCACGTCATCCTCGGGGACGCGTTGTAAAGAGAATTTACCTCCGGCTAAGGATGGTGTAGGAAGAGCATAAAGGGCAACCGGCGCAACAGGCAATGTAAATCTAGTCTCCCCGGCTCCAGATGCTCAGGATCATGCTCGGTCGAAACCCGAGTCAGAGTTGTCGGGTCAATTGCTATGACCGACCCAGGAGCAGATGGCCAATAAGAACTTCCCTCTGCAGGATCCTTCGCTACCACAACGCTACCAAGAATGACGGATTTCCCCTTCTTAGCAGCAAGCCTCTCCAACCTCTCTCTCTCCGCATCCTAGAGCAGCAATTTCCTACCCTCCTCCAACTTCTTGCGCTCCTCCTCGGTCAAGAGTTCAATCATAAGTTGTCGCTCGTCCAAGGTCCCAACTTCCACTTAGCGCAAGAAGGCCTCGTACGTAACCAGCCTATCCCAGGTTCGAGCTAGCTTATAGGAGTAGTTATCCATCCAAGAAATTCCATGGAATTTTAGGACCTTAACAAGCATGTCCTTAATATCTTCCTCCATAGACGACTACGCCCGGTACTCTACATCTGCTAGCTCGTCTCTTAATTGCTCCACCTCTCTCAGGAACTCGGCTTTCGATCCCTCTACGGTGCCTAACACATCCCGATTGCTGGCTTCCGCGTCCTCCGCCTTCTTCGCTGCCTCAAGCTCCCTCTTTAAGCGGTTGTTCTCCGCTTGTAAAGTTTTATTATCTTCCTGAAGCTAGAAAACTTTGGTGTTTTCTCTCTCCGAGTCAATGCAAGCCTGGTCCACCTTAGCCTTTTCCTTCTTCAAATTCGTGTTCTGGGTGGTTAAGTCGGCTATAGTCTCTGTGAACACAGAGCGAGAATCATTGGCCTCCTTTTTGAGCGTCTCGCACCCTTGCTTCAACTCAGCTGAAAGACCACGAGATCTGCAAGTCATTGTTTAAAGATACAAGAGGAAATGACTCCTAATAAACAGGAAGGGGGAAGGGAGAGAAAGACCTACCAATTTCTGTGTTCAGGTTAGCAACAGAAGTTTTCTCAGCATCGATGGTTAGTTGATGGTTCAGGAGGTGCATGTTCTTCTGCCTAATTAAGTCCGATAGGTGGTGAGAGTATTTGGTAAGCTCATTGACCTGGTGATACACGGCCTCCACATGCATCCATATCTCTCCAGATGCCCTATTAGGAGCTGGAAAAAGATCAGGGAGAGACGACAACTCGTCAAAGTAAAGTCGAGGTGAATGATGCTTCAAGAATGCTTTCTTCTCCTCTAGGGAAAGCTCTTGAACTTGGGACACTGTCAAATCTTGCGTTTCTATCATAGTCGCCTTATCTGACCTCGGCTGGGCAAGCGGTGGCTCTCTCCCCTTTAAAGTCTGAATAGGAGCCAACGGAGCAGTGATGGGAGGAGTTGTTGACGACGCACGACTCAACCCTCCTAGATCAAGCCGTGAATCTCCTCTAGGCACCTAAATCGAAGGAGGAGGGGGAGGAGTCGCGAAAGATTGAGGCCTATCCGGGTGATGACTCCCGCTGCCGCGACACCTGGGGGCGGAACATCATCGTATAAGCTGGCCCCCCTCCTGAAGGAGCTGATAAAAGCAATCTCGGGGCGATGGCGGTCTCCACGACCTCGTCCTCCACATCCTCTGGCCATGTCACCTGTTAAACAAACGAAGCGAATTTAGTCATGCAACACACACATGAACTCTTCTATGCGATGGGGTGTGTATAAGTGTATGCCCTAAGTGCTCTCTCAATAGACCAGATTGTTCCCCAATCGAGGGAGTTAGCTCCTCCGTGGCACGAGCTAGATCCTACATACTAGCTGCGCTCGGCCATAGAGACAAATCTATGGGAACTGTACCCAGACCAGCAAACTGATACACTTTTTCGAGGGAAGTGGTGGCTTCTAGAGAGGTCACAGGAGAGTGAGGACTAGCCAATGCTTCTTCTCCCATCCCTCCCATCGGGGGTGGGACAGAAGCATCAAAAAGCCCCTCATCCTGAGCAGCCATCTCCGTGCTACCAGCTTTGCTACCGCCGACGTCTTCTTGGAACTTAATGGCCTTTTTTGGTATGAGCCCAGTAGAAGCTATTTTCCTCTTCAAACCAGAAACAGCAGGGCCTTCCGTCGTTTTCCCTTTAAATGCACCACTCGCCACGGCGGGCCTAATTATGGCTCGATCAGCCGGAAGCAACCCAATGCACCGAAGGCGGTCCTGGTCTTCCACAGTATCCGTCCTACGAGAGGCTTTAGGAATAGCTCATAAAGCATCAAGACGTTGCCGATACTCGTCACCAGTGGGCTCCTCGGGATTTCCTGCCACAATCAAGAAATAATGAGACACGGAACCCGACAACGTTATAAGAAGAAATAAAGTTCGGAAACACTCACTTCCTTCTATCCACCTACTCGTAAACTTGGGAGGATAGCGAACGAAGAACCAATCATACTTGATCACAGATGGCCTAGGCCACTTTCCAACAAAGAACCTAGTAGCAGGAGATGCTTCCAAGAACCACTGGGAGGACGATCCACCAGTTGATCGCCTAAAATGAAAGAGATAAATATCCTCTCCGGTGGGCTCCCAGTGTAGGAACACTCGGAAAAGAACGCAAGTACTTAAGGGCAAAGAGTAAGCATTCGGGTGCAGCTGTGAAGGTGAGAGGCGGATTTAGAATAACATTTCCCGAAAAAAGTCATTGGCCGGGGGCATGCACCCCGCAAAGCAAGTATGTCGATTCCAAGCAGTGAAACCCTCCGGCGGTCATGGGCCCTTCCATTCGTTCCAGGGGCATGAGCATCTCCCACCGGGATGCTTAACCGCAATGCCAACTTTCTAACTATCGTGGCATCCAATCGCGATGGCACCGAGTCCGGTGGATTGTCTAAAATAGCTGCGTCAGGCAGCATGTCCGGAGCTACCGGGGCAGGTGGCTAACCACCCCCAATGATGTCCACGTTTTCCATTTCCGCATGTATGACGGGAGAATATATTCTCTCAATCTGCTCCCCGTGTTCAGACACTTCGGGCGAGCTGCCCGATTGGGAGGGAACTGGTTCTTCAGTAGTTTCAAGCTTGCTGCTTCCTGGGTTGTCATTGTCCGTAGAGTCAGATGTGTGAGACGATAGCGGGGAAGCCTCGGCTTCCAGAAGTTTCCCAGTCCTTGATTATGTTTGCATGGCTCGCTATACTTTAATACACCAGTATTAGACATCACAGTGGAATAGCCTGTACCCCTCGCATTGGTGAAAATTAACGAGTGTGTGCGGTGTCATGCGAAAATCAGAATGTACATAGAAACTTTAAAGATTCTAACAGTTCGGCCACAGTCCATACATATGCTCTATCCTATGTGAAAGATTCGATTCCCGGTCCGAATGGTTATCAATATACACCTTGGCACGTTCATCCAATCAAACAAGCAACATATAAGTCCAAGGATAGGCAGTCATGAAATCGAAGCTCGAAGCGGCAAATGACCGACACCCAGCCAAGGCAACATAATCAAACCCGTCCAAGGGCTCAAAGATTTGAACCACTTAGGTTCGAAAATTTGAACCTAGGTGGCTCGAAAATTCGAACCCCCTAGGGTTCAAAGATGCGAACCACTTAGGTTCGAAGATTCGAGCCTAGGAAGCTCGAAAATTCGAACCCCTCGAGGATCGGAAATCCGAACCACGATGGCTCGAAAATTCGAACCCCTCAGGTTCGAACTTTCGAGCCCTCAGGGTTCGAAATTTCGAAGCCTAGGGTTTGAAATCTCACGCCCTAGTGTTCGAGATATCTTGGGCTTGGGAGATCGAAAATTCGAGCCCAAGGCTCGAAATTTCGAACCCTACAGGGTTAGAAAATTCGAGCCCCATCAGGTTCAAATTTTCTAACCTCTCCTGCCTGGCTCGAAGTCTCAAGCCTCCTCTGACCATCGTACTTCGACTCCCGTCCTTCCTTCATGCGACCAAGTCCATTACCTAATAATTTGGTTGAATAAAGTCAAGTAATGAAGTTTTCAGAATAGTGGCAGCCAAAGGAGAAAATAGAAGAACGAAGAAAAATGAGGAGAGAGGGGCCTATTTATAATAAAAAGGAAAAAGTCCCTTCGTATTCCGAACCCAGGCTCGAAATTTTCAACCTACAGCCCGAAATTTCGAACCTCCAGGGTTTGAAATTTCGAGCCTTGCAACTCAAAATTTCGAGCCACCAAGGTTCAAAAATTTGGACCTATACGGTTTGAAATTTCGAACCCTAGTGGTTTGAAATTTCGTGCCTCAAAAAAAAAAAATCAATCCTCTTGACCATCATGCCTCGCGCTCTCGCACGTGTATATTCCACAAGTACCAATCGCCGCAAACGCGCGACATCGGCACCATACGAATGCTTAGCAACGCGAGTGCAACACTAAACCAACAACGGCTCACTCGTAGTTCCACGGCAGGCGAGTCCACTAACTAACATATTTTTTCTTATAACTTGCAGGTTAAATCCGCAGCCCAACTATCACCTCAAACCAATCCAAAGCACATCGTGTCAAGACAGGACGTCAAGACAAGACGTACTTTGGGGGGTAAATGTTAACCGACCTTTTGGTCCGGTTCCCAAAAGTACTCGAAAGGCATGCTCGACTCAACTCATCGCATGAAGTCAGGGCCAAGGGCGAAACTCGGGGAGCGTGGGAGGAAGGCTGAAGAGGGATCACGACAACAAGGACCTCGCCATGTCACCATCACATTATCATGTCACAGCCCCGGAAGAACCAAGAAGCCTCGACCAACGACCCTTACTAAGCACATCTCGCACCTAGCCGGCTGCGAAATTTCGTACCTGGTAGGTGCGAAATTTCGCACCCTGCAGGTGCGAAATCTTTGACCCTGCCGGTGCGAAATTTTGCACCTGACAGGTGCAAAATTTCGGACCTTGCAGGTGCAAAATTTCACACCTCGACCTAGGTGCGAATTTTCCGAGGCCATAGGCTAGAGGCGCGAATTTTCTGTAGATGGTCCCCATTTCTACCTACTCCTACCTAACCACTACCTAACCACTTCCTATAAGTACCCCATGGCCTCACACTTCAAAAGAGAGAGAGATTCTTGGGCTTTAAGACCTCCATAGAGCTTCATTAATGGCATCTCCTCTTTGAGGAAGAAGAAGGGCAAAACTGTCCATTCTACTATTTCTTGCATATATGACTATTGTAACTTCATGTATCATAGTCAACAAATGTAATGAGAGGGTCTCAACCTTGTAATCTTTCAAGTGATCAATAAAATTCCAACAACTCTTCAAAGTGGACGTAGGCCCTCACTAAGGCCGAACCACTATTAATCTCTTGTGTTATTTACTGCTTATGTTCTGTTTTATGTGCTTGTCTATGCGACCATATTTATAATTCCTAGTAACTGGGAATCTTTGGTGTTTACGACATTTTTTGCCATCAATAGGTTTGAACGAAACTGGAGGCACCTTATTCCTTGTCCCATATGTCCAATACAGGGGAGAGGCCCTCGCATATCCGGTCAATCACCAAGTACGTCTGGACGATCACCACTTATTACCTCGTCTTGGATGTACAGCCCAAACAAGACATTAGTAATCATCTAAACGATGTGAAGATCTCCGATATTCAACCACCGTCTTCAAATCTTCAACATTTAATCGTCGTATCAGTTATTCAGAATGGGTTGACCCGGTCTTTCCAAATAATTCACGTATTTTATAATCAAGTGCTATAAAAACACATCATGCACCTCATTCCAATCCAGAATATTCTTTTATTCAAATATTCTTAAAAATCATTTCAAAAGATTTTGTATTTTCTTTTCACAAATTAAACCAAATTAAGGTTTAACAAACTAGTCAAGATTAATAAGCTTTACCGAAGTAATCATTCATTTTATTATTCCAATCCCAACCTATTCATCCAATGGAGCAAAACTGGTAGTAATCTATATCTAACACCCATTGTGATACCGGTAAATTTAATTACCATTCCAGGTTCAAATCTAATTAAATATTTAACTATGGCATGGATTTAAACTGGTGGTACTGCATTTCGAACATTTCTTGAATTTGATAAATTTAATTATCACATTCACATTTCAATCAAATTAAAGACTCATTAAAACTCCATTTTTGTTTTAATCTTCAAAAATCATTATTTAATGATTATTCAACTTAGGAAATAAATCTTGTCTTTAACTGGGCTAAAGAACTAATGTTATTTAAAACACAATTCACAATAAACCCAAATCAACTTTCATTAAATATGGAATCTTCACAGAAAACAAATCAATATATAATCAATACAAATTTCTGTATCAGACTAATAATATAAATGGAATAACGGTAAAGCCTTTTAAATTCCACATATAGTAGCGGTCTTCTTTCACAGAAGCTCATATCAATTATTACCAAATCGAATTCCATTCAATTCCAATTTAATATATTAAATTGAAAAACTTTACTTTGTAAAATTCTCATTAAATCTTAATAAAAAGATTTATAAATTCCAAATTATATCTTTACTATTAACTGAGTTAAAGAACAAATGTTATTTAAAACATTGTTTACAATAAACCCAAAATCAACTTCAATTCAGTTCCAATCAAATTAATTAATTGGAAAACTTCATTAATCTTAGTTAAAAGATTTATCCTTTCCCAACTGGGTTAAGAATAGTATTATTAAAGATAACATTCACGACAAACCCAAAATATTTGATATTAAATACAAGGCTCTGAATAGAAATCATATCGATTTATATTCAGTATCAAATTCTGAAACTAACAGATATCGTATTGGGAATAACAATATCTATATCTTTCAAAAATCCTCAAAGATATACTTATAATCACGGAATCCAATATCGAAATATTCCGTAGATTATTTCCATTCAAATCCATTCCAATTCATATGTTGGAAAATTGTGGTTAGATTAAAACCATTTCAATTCTTTTAAGTTCTTATCTCAAGTTGCAAAACAACTTATTCTAATAAAAATATCTTTTATTACAAACGTGGAATATTTCATCCAAAATCTTTTCAAATCATTTATTATGATTTTACATAAATTATTCATATTTTTAATAATTTTATTAAGGCCCTTATAGTCGGTTTCCAATATCGGCTACCGAACTGCATTCATAGCGACCTTTCCCAAAACTGATTTGGACATATTTTAAAATCTAACTATTAGATTTCACATCACTTATTATCATTCGAAAGCTCTTTTCAATACGAACTGAACATTTCTTGTTTAAGGAGACTCCGATGGTCGGATCTCCCATTATGTCAATTCGATGTTATGGGTTGACGTTCTCGAACTACCGCTGTGCGGCGCACTCTATTCAAGTCCGAATTCAATTTATAAATAAAATTAAAACTGAAAACATTTCCAAAATAATTTATGAATATTATAAATTATTCCCAGCTACCATTTGAAATTTTGTTCCAATCATTTGACTTCAAAATCAATTATCTTCATAAACGTATTTTATAAAACGTATTTAATTCGTTTAAAAACGATTTCGACTTCCATTTCAATTTTAAATCAAAATTGATCATTCTATATTATTATAATTTCAAAATAATAATATATTCAAAATATCACATTTTGAAATCATTTTTTTTATATTATCATTACAAAATGAATAAAATCGATAGACAACTCCGTTCAAGTTAACATGGCATATATATACTTAACTTGGCTTCATATTCATTTCTATTATGAATTTTCCAATATTTTTGTGTCCATCCAAAATTGACATCAAAATGATATTTTGGTTCTTCACCGAATATTACATTTAAAATATTCTTTATTTCCGAACTGGAATGAGACATGATCAATTACAATATAATTTTATTTATATGGATTTTATACATCACATGTATTCTATAATAATATAAACAATTATTAAACATCCAACTCACAACCAAATTACAATTTACAATTGTATAAGCATTAAATAATTTGGTAATGCTTATAACGGTTTGTTAATCAATCGGTTGACATACAATTAAATACAAGGGAGATGTGTAAATTAATTATCATCCCCGGATCCGTGTGGGGTTTTCAACCATTAAACAAATATTATTATTTGTATACTTGGGCGATGTGTAAAATGATCATCCCAGTATCCGTGTAGGGTTTACATCACTGTCTATGTGAAAATATCTACATAATTGGGAGACAGGTAGGTAAATTGTTATCCCAAAATAATTTGTAATATAAGTATTTATTTTACAACATTTATATTCACAGTTTAATGATAATAATATTGAAACTGTAAAAATTCATAAATTTCCCGACAAATATTGCAATCACAGGCAGACAATATATAATCAGTCACATATATAATAACTGTAAAAATAATTTGAGTGAGAGAGTTCTCACGATTGGTTTCCACCCCGCCAGTCTTTATTTGACGATTTTAGTACTGTTTAAGTTTAAATTTGCCTCAAATTCTAACTTGCTCCATTTCTGTTCTAGTCAGTTCCATTGCGTAGTGTTCATTGAGACGATTCCAACGCACTTTGAATCATTCAATTTTGTTCATATATGTGAAAGATATAGACATTTTAAATATATATAATTTAAATTAACAATAACTCTTTAATCATTTAATTAATAAACTTAATTAAATTTTTAAACCTTTTCTTCCAGTAACTTGTAACTTCATCGAACCCATCTTCGTTGCCAATCCCTACTTGCTTACGCTGTTCAAGATGACCAGAGCACATTTGTCGTTACCACATCGAAGGTCGAGCCTCCCGCCGCCACCGCCCAACGCGACGGTGAACTCGCACTCTTCATTGTCCTCGAAATCCGCTGTGAACATGGCGAGTTTGAGGAACAAATTCGAAAAATTTACTCCACGGTATCCGATCACGTCTGTATAAAATTAAAGATCGTGAGAATCTCTCCAACTTTTATTTTATGATTTCCTTGAATTACTGAATGGATTGAAATGTTTTGAAGAATTAAAATCGGTTGATAATGGCCATTCATTCTCTAACTGGCGGCGGAAAACGTAAGTAGTGATTAGGCTTTCCGAAATAGTATATATATATATATATATTAGGGTGCGTTTGTCTCAGGTCCCTAATAAGTTTGGAAATTAGACTCATATCCGGTCCTAAACTTATTATAAATTAGGTCATTTTTTTTTGAAAATAGGTCAAAAAAATATATTTTTTACCTATATTCACATTTAAATAAAACACTATGACATAAAAAAAATTCAGTTAAAAAAATCACCGAATAACTCATCAAAAACAAAAAATACATAAAAACAACGAAAATGCAGTTAATTGCGTCATAGTATGCAAATATTTGAAATTCCTGCATACATCTGTGCAACTATTTCAGTGTTGCATCTGTGTTGGCTTTTTTGCAAACAACCATGCAAGTAATACAAAATTATTGCATATAAGCGTGCAATAATTCGTAAGCATGCAAATCAGTTCATAATTATTTGCATACATGTATGCAATAAAACAGAAAAGTTGCACACATGTATGCAACAATCTGTAGGCATAAATATCAGTTTACGTTTACTTGCATACATGTATGCAAAAAAGATGAATAGTATACATGCATGCAAGTATTCATGCAGATTTTTCAATGTAAAATCTGCATGAATTATTTGCATGCATGTATGCAAATATTTAGAATATTTGCATACATGTATATAAGAATTCATGCAGATTTTCAGCGTAAACCGCTTCAGGAATAGTTGCACATATGTGTGCAACAATTGTGTTTACTTGCATACATATATGCAATTTTTTCCTGTGATCTACTGGGAATATTTGCAAGTTTTCCAATTTTTTTATTTTTATATGACATCGCGTTATTTCCTTCAGAAAACATGTAAGTATAAAATTAGGGACCTACATTTAATTTAATGTATGCAACAATCTGTAGGCATAAATATCAGTTTACGTTTACTTGCATACATGAATGCAAAAAAAATGAATAGTATACATGCATGCAAGTATTCATGCAGATTTTTCAATGTAAAATCTGCATGAATTATTTGCATGCATGTATGCAAATATTTAGAATATTTGCATACATGTATATAAGAATTCATGCAGATTTTTAGCGTAAACCGCTTCAGGAATAGTTGCACATATGTGTGCAACTATTGTGTTTACTTGCATACATATATGCAATTTTTTCCTGTGATCTACTGGGAATATTTGCAAGTTTTCCAATTTTTTTATTTTTATATGACATCGCGTTATTTCCTTCAGAAAACATGTAAGTATAAAATTAGGGACCCACATTTAATTTAAAACTTACTATGGATGTCGTTCTTACTTCCAAACAATATAAGGACGTACAACAAATTTTCACTTTATTTTAATTATTTTTTAATTCATTTATTTCCAATTTTTGAAGTTTAAAGTTCCGAACTCTAAACGAATCCCAGCGACTGTCGCCCTCAACTATATACCCCCATTCCGAACACAATGTGATATGTTTCGTAAGACAATTCGACTATTTCGATTATTTTTTATCAAAAATAAAATAAAATTTAATATAATATTCAAAATTGAATTTTGAACGCACATTTTAATTTGCCATGACCACATACTGACTCAAAAATTCTGAAATTTGAAATCTAGACGTGTTTTACAAATACAGTCCTAACAAAATAAATTTCATCAAATTTGGAGACCGTTTGAAAAATGGTATTTTAACTGGCATATTTAATTTTAACTAAGATTCAATATACGTTTAAATTTACCATGCTTACATATTAATTCCAATTGAGTTGAAATTTTAAACTTGACAATAATTTGACGTTTCGAATCCAACAAAGTTAATTTCGTCGAAAGCGAAGGTCGTTTGCAAAATGGCTATTTTTAAGAGCTTATTTAATATTAATAAAATCCATAGCGGCTATTTTAATGTCATAACGTACAATTTATAATACAAAATCTTAAATTTTCACATTCGTTAGAAAGATATAATTAAATAGATTCTAACGTTTATTGTTTTACTAAAATCCGATTTATCTTGCATTATGTATAATCATTAAAGTTCAAAAACAAATTTTCAAACTACCGCGCCATAACAAGTTCGTTTTGATTAAATTTTAAATTTATACGTTCAAACTTCGATTTAGATAAATTTTAAATCGTTAATTCTCAAAATATATCGTCTTAAATATATAAAATCCAATAAAATCAATTAAAAATAAATTTTAAATTGGTTCTGAAAATCAGGATTGCTATAAAAGTGGTAGCCATAAAAAGCAAGTAAAGACATAGATTTATACTGGTTTGGCCTAGAATTGGCCTAGACCACTTTGAAGAGAATTTTCATTATCACCATCAAAGTTACAAGGTACATGATTTCAACTACTTTACACATTTTCTCTTTTTACACTAATCTTCTCTACTTCTTCTCTCTTCAATTATGATTCACTCAAATTCACCAAGGAAATAATGAGATCTCGTAGATTGCAATAGTTGTAGGAGTAGATCTTCAACAACTTGAGAACTTAGATGATTTTAGCAAATCCATTATAACGACCTGAATTTTTAGACTGTTCAAATTGACAATGATCCTCAAATGTCAACTTAAACAACTAAAAATACATATATTTATTGGGATTAATATAATAAAAAGAAGAAAGAAGATAACAAATACAGAATCTCGCAGTGGAAGGAGAAAATATAATAAATAAATAAATAAATAACAGTTCATGAAGCTGTTAAAAACATACATTTGATTATACACTTGCAAAAATTATCTGACTTAACTGTTATACAACATACCAATATTTGCAGCGGAATAATAATAATAATAAATACGTCTATTGAGCTCCATCTTCATCTTCATAACAATGTCTTCAACAATTGAAAAACTCAGGCTGACCCGAGCATAAATGGAAAGAAAAAACACTCGGATCAGGACTAAAATATTCTCATATTAGTTAAATCAAATTCATGTAACAATATGAGAGCAATAACTTAAGAGATGTTACGGGTATTTCCATCTCCTAAGGATCCATTAGACTAGATACTATATAATACAATATGCTATTATAATAGTGTCTATGGTTAAATATAACATATTAAAATAGCGTAAGCGGGATTACATTTTTATCCTTACACCGTTTATAATATCGTAGTCTATATAGATACCGTAAAGTTTACCATAATCCAGTGGCTATCAGAGGGCACTCCATAGGTACGGTACAAATCAAAGTCGTAGGGGGCTCGATCAGGATAATATGACAAGGCACACGAGGAATGCCCAGAGTAGGAATATACTAGTTGCATGCCCGGGCTAGTGGTAACACATAGCCGTGACTACCGCCCACCTCGAGAAACACTCCTCAATCACGAATGCACATCAAACCAAATCAATCAAACTGAGGGACAATAGTAATAAAGGAAGAAGTGTTGTCGATGGAGGTAGGTAACCCCACTTGGTCCGGTATAGCCCTATTTTAGTCATTTTAATTATGACCCAAAGGTCAAGGACATCCATCATCGTTCTCGTACTTTATTCCAGTAGCGTTCACCAAATCAACCTACATCATTCTGGAGCTCCACCGCGTACACAGTTGTTAAAATGGTTTTCGGTATTGGCAGAGAGTATGATAATATCTGTAACGGCCCAGATTTTTCGATCATTTGATTCGAATATTTTAATTGGTTTTAAATATTATATTTGAAATATTAATGGATTTAATATTGAATACAATAATTAAACGATGATTGAACGATTAAATTTATATTTAATTATAAACGGGATCGTAATGGCGCGGTAGTTCGTAATATTGGAGTTTGAACTTCAATTGAATATACATAATCCGTTTTAAGTCGGAATTCTGTGAAATAAGAAACGTTAGAATCAGGTTGATTATAATTTTTTAATAAAAGAGAAAAATTGAGATTTCAGCTGATATATTGTGAGATATGTCCAAATCAAATTTTAAAATGGTCGCTACAGTTGGTATTAGAGCAATGGTTTAGGAATTACCTTGGCTCTTTGGTGTAACTCGTTAGAGATTGGGTTAGTGATACCCTAGATCAAGATTGAGTGTATAAATATGAGAGCGTATTTGTAAATTTTATATACAAATGTTTAGTATTGTGTTGCTTGATCAATTCATCTTGAACTGGCAATTGACGCAGTATTGTTTTGTAAAAAAAAGAAATAGGTAAATGAAATAATTTTGCCCAATATATATATATATATATTTATATAAAAAAAGAAATAATTTTATTAAATTATTGATATTCGTATGTTAATTGATTTGAATGGAATTCTAATGGTATTGTGAATTTGAATGGTTAAATAAAACCAGAAGGCAATTTAAACCATGGAATTTATAGATAAAAACTTTAATATGAAAGCAAATGAATCAGAAATTTAACTTAAGAAAAGTTAAATAATTTATAATGAGTTAGTTATATTGATTGTGTATTGTTTGTTTATTGGATAATAAATTGATGGAATAATAAAAATTCATTAACAATTTAATGAATTGAGAACTAAAGGAATTAATTTCAATATAAAGAAGTTGAATAGAATCAAACATGAAATGAAACTAAAATGATTTAAACCTGTATCTGTACTGGCATTGGATATTGAATTAGTGGAGGATGGAAGACAAAGAGTAGTTAGTTGTCATGCTTCGTGATTAGAACATTGGTTGTCTGACAAAAAGGTAAACCTTAATATATTGATTGGGGAAATTGATTTAATACCCCTGAGTTGGGTTGCTACTTGGCTTCGTTTTCTTTCGATCAATGTGAGGTTCGAATTGACGAGTTGTAGTTGATTGGATCGAATAGTACAGAGGAGGTGCTGGCAAATTTTTCGTAAGGTTTTAAACTTAGAAATTATCTTTGATAATATTGTAAATAATTATTTTGAAAATAAATGGGTGTGGCACTCTCTTCTTAATTTAGAAATTAGGGGACGAAATTCTTTTAAGAGGGAAAGAATGTAACGACCCGGATTTTTCGATCATTTGATTCGAATATTTTAATTGGTTTTAAATATTATGTTTAAAATATTAATGGATTTAATATTGAATTCAATAATTAAACGAAAATTGAACGATTAAATTTATATTTAATTATAAACGAGATCGTAATGGCGCGGTAGTTCGTAATATTGGATTTTGAACTTCAATTGAATATACATAATCCGTTTTAAGTCAGAAATCTGTGAAACAAGAAACGTTAGAATCAGGTTGACTATAATTTTTTAATAAAAGATAAAATTTGAGATTTCAGCTGATATATTGTGAGACATGTCCAAATCAAATTTTAAAATAGTCGCCACAATATCTGATCCCGGTCTCTTTAACAACCAAACGTTTACATTTTTCACACCGGTCAGTTCTTTTACATTTCAAAGAGATCCATACCTCACATCAAAATATTAAATTTTCTTTAAACACGTTTCAATAGTCAAGATAGAATATTCCATATTAAAATCTCCATTTAAAACCAAACTTAAAATCTTGAAATAATTCCAACTTTAAAATAATTTGGATATTACAATAGTTAAAACTATATTTATAATAGTTTAGATATATAATTGAAATAGTTTGAAAATAAATAGTTTGTTTTTAAAATAGAATTATCAAATTTAGTAAAATATATAGTTAAAATATTAAAGTGGTTTATAAAATAAATAGTAAAATTTTAAAATGGTTTATTTAAAATAATTAATAAAAATAAAATAGTTATAAGGTTAAATAGTTTATAAAGAATAATAATAATTATTAAAATAGTTTATGAAACGGTTTAAAATACTGTAGTTGGAATTTGAATCGTTTCTAAAACAAAGGGGAATCATACTCCAGTTTCAAATCAACTCGACTAAATTTTGATATCTCAATTCAAAAGGATTCAACTTCCTATTCTATTTCAATTCGTTTCAACAGTTCGATTCAAACAATTTAATTTAACAATTCAATTCAAATATTTGACATTTCAATTATAATTCTCACTTTGAATTATTCGTTTTTAAAAATCTCGAGTTCACAATTCAATTATTACTATAAATCGTGTTAATTTAAATTAAATATCAAAGATGGATAAACAATTTAATTTTGATAAAATAAGTTCCTATTAAACTTAGTTTTTAACTTTAGTTATCCACATTTATGAAATCTTTAAAATTTATTTTTAAATTTCAAAGCTCAAAATTCAAATTTAAAGAAATTGATTAATAATATCATTTATTTTGTTTTAAACTAATATTCCAAAATTCAAGGTTAAACTCAATTTTTATTTAACCAACCGGTGTCCGTATATAATTTTCTATCCTATAGCCAAGTAATACTTAAAATTTAATTTTAGTATCTTGGGAAAGGATATATATCATTTCAATCCAAATTAGGATCATAGGTATTTATCATTTCAACCTACGTTCTTAATTAATTTTAATGATTAATCCCGGGTTTATTTGTTGCCTGTAACATTTAGGGTAATGGTTGGGATTAACCAACAAAATCAACAATATATATATATAATGTCAATAACAAGATGAATTACATATCAAAACATTAAATATATAATTTCAAGGCTTCCATCAAAATCAATACATTTATACAATTCAATACAATATCAGTGTACTAGCCATCAGGTATGAGATTTTTAAAATAAAAATTAAATTCTAACTGTACATTTTATAACAACAGTTAATTAAATTATATTGTCTATACCGATTAACACAAATAAGCAATTTAAATAATTAAACAGCAAACAAAACAATCATATCATAACATAAATTTGATTTAACTAACACTCAAATATTTTAGTTAGGTGTGAGTAGGTTTAATCACTCACCTTTGGTTCTAAATGCGTTTGAAAATCCAAAATAGGCCCTAAAATTCAACTATCTCAGAATCTGTCCAAACTAGCGCCATCGCGAAGAGCTCGTTGATACGATTTTAATGCAACAAACCGCGTGTGAATTGGATCTCGTATGGAAAAAGTTACAAGTGTTAACGCGATTTGAATTTCAAAATAAATAAAATAATTAAACAATATTCTTACCCAACCACAAATCGCCACGTCAGCCTTGTATCCTTCCTCCTCCTTTGTGATGCGGTCTTTCTTTACCAGAGACTCATGCAGAAACCTATCAACCAAAATTTAAACCCCAACTCGCACCAACCCTGAGACCGCCAACACCCGATCAACCATCACCACCATGACTATCGTTCTGTCCTCCGCCACCGCCCAACAGCTGGGGCCACAAATCGCGCCTCTGGCTCCAGAAGATCAAAACCCGCGCTGCCTTTCTCAACAGATTCTGGTGAATCTAGGTCACAACAATTTCAATCATCCGTATGGATGGAAAGATCTCTCGATGGTCTACGATTTTTGCTTAGGAAGTTTTCAATTTTTTGAATGGACTGGAAACTATTAAGCAAGAAAGTTTTGACTGAACATGGCTATTGAAATTCTAGAACGGCGGCTCAAAAAATCGGTTAGGGTTTCGATTTCTCGATTAGCGTGATTTATAAGCCAAAATTCGGACGGAGTTCAAATCAGGCCTACTTACAACCTAATAATAGGTTTTGACGTTTTCTGAACGCAATGGAATAGGTTTTAAAGCCCAACTCCAAAGTCTCCAGCATTTTATTCAGAAACTCGATTATTTAATTAAATTGTACGTACAAATTTCTGTACGTTTTAAATTCTTACGATCAAATGATAATTTCGATGGCTACAAAATTTTAGATCATACAATAATTTACAATTCCGGATCCAGTAAAACTTATTTCATAGAATTCCGAGATATTTTACAAATTGACAAGTTTGACCAGTTAATTAATATAATAAAATATTCGTTTTTGTTCATTCACCTTTAAATTAAATTCAAAGGTTTATAACTTCTATTCAAATCAAAATAAAAATTCAGATAAATTTATAATTCAATTATTGTTTATTGTGAACAAATTTCAATATTTACAAATTCAAATTTTATATTACATAAATCAGTTTTATTCAGTATATTAATATCAAATTCCGACTTTCACTATTAATCGATTTAAACAAAATCACAAACTTATCTATAACCAAATTATAACTAACTTTACGATAAATGCATATAATTATATTCACTACAAGCTAAAAATTTATTGCACAATGAAATTGATATATATCAATTCCATATTCCGTAAATTAAAATTATCAATATAAAATAAATTTCAAAATCATTTAATCCCTTTTATGTTGTTAATTCAATATATATTTCAAATTCCATTATAAACAGATTATCAACACTGTCATATCATACACAGCCATTGAGAATCAACTCTCAGTAAATCAAGTTAAGTTCATGTTTTAACAAGCTATGAAAAAAACATTAATTTTAATGTTTAACAATCTTTTCGAGCCATATTTAATGGGTTAACAATTTTATTAATTGTTTTATAAATATCCAATAAGCATTTGTAGTGATCTTTGTGTTCCCTTTCAGTTGATTTTAATTATTTTACTTAAAACCATAGTTCCACGTCTTTATTTGTGAGGAATCATCTCCACTAATATTTATATAAAAAATAGCTTGTGAAAAATGAATTTAGTTTTTCTATTGTAATGCATTTTGCATGCTTAGCTATGACTAGTGCATAGGACTTCTAATATGGAGTGCAATTGGAGAAAAAAACCATTTCCATACTGCCAAAAAAGACCAAATTGTACATAAGGACAAAAATCTGTTTTGTAAGAGCAACTCCAGTCTTTGAAAATTAAGCCTTAATATTATGTTTCTTGTGTCCAATTGTTCGAGTTACACATAACGTTCAGGATCCGATTCAGGATCCTGAATGAGTTTCTGGCGCCCATTTTATCGGCATCAGAGTCTGGGCTCTACTTTATAGACGCCAGACTCTGGCGCCAATAAAATGAACGCACAACACCGATCATTTTATATTTTATATGGGGTTTCCCTGGTCATTTTATATTTTATATTTGAGGTTATAGGGTTAACTAGCATGTCTGGCGCCCATTTAATGGGCACTCAGCCATTGGAGATATCAAATGAATTACGCTACCTCCTGAATGTTCAGGGCGTAATTCACTGGAGATGCTCTAATGGTTAATATGGGGCAATATACAACTTTAATTCATGTCTATATGAAAACGGATGTTTTAAAACATTAAGGGCCCGTTCGCAGTCAAAAGGTGCCACGTTTGCGATGACGTTCGCGTCTGACGCATCGAACGCCTGACACCTTTTGACCGTCCAGAAAGAATGATTGCTGAACGTTGGAAAATGAACCGTTGGCGTCCGACGCGTCCTCAATGTCACGTTATCTTCGCTGGAAATGCACCCTAAATATACAATATAAGTAGGATACTGCGTAGCAAGTATTCAAGGGGTCTTACCTTTTGAAGCAATACATAAGTACCTTTTTTTGAATAACTACAGGTTTACATTTTATACACAACTAATATAAACTTTGATAAATAAAAGAATTACTTTCATTAAGCATCAAAAATCACTTGTAGCTAATGTCAAAAACGTTATTTCATGAAAAGATATATTAATAATGTTTCATAACGGAAATGTCAAGTTTAAAATGCATATATTTGCAATGTACAACGCAACTACATTTTACATTTTAAATTTGTATATTTATAACTTCACAATTATATTACCTTTTCCTACACTAAAAATATTTACAAATCAACGATACAAATATATTTAGGGTACTAATATATATACACTCACCAAAACAACTTCTCTTCCTCTTATAGTACATGAAATAACAACAATTTTAATGGCTTAAGAACATCATGGAAACCATAACCCTTTGAAATTTAAATCAAACAACTGTTCATTGACACTGTTTTGAATGGCTCCGTCGAATTCTTTATGATGGCAATCGACAATATTTCTAATGGGTTCCACCATACTCTATTGGGTATACATGGATAACCACACTTTCATCAGTCAGACATGACAAGACATCAGATAGTCACCGTTCAAAGATGACTGATCATCTAGACCCAAATTCTCTGGTCCTCCAGACCCAGCTAGGAGCCTGATGAGTGGGCAAATGTATCCATTTATCCAACCGAGCATTTTCCTCCTCTTTTAATGCTAGACATTATATCGTGGTTGTTTTCCCTTATTTTTTTCTTCCATTAATTTCTAAAAAAGTCTAAGATCAGATTCATGCAAGTCAATCGCCCTTTGCACATTGAAAATATAAATAATACATATATACTTGTCAATAAATTGTACACTTGTATATACAAATGAAACAAAAATTTACGTTTATGAAAAAATTCTACCAGATATGCTATAAAATGAATAGTGACATATTACCTCATATAAGCCAACACATGGTCATTCAACATTTGTAAGATATCTTGAAAACATCCGTAACAACATATAAGTGATCCAGCTTAAAGTCCTTGAATTAATTATGATATATACATCTAATAAATCATGATAAATATATCATACACAAAATACTTATGATATTGCAAAAAATTCAATATTTGCAAACTCGCTTTTTTCATTAATGCTACTACAGGTAAAGGCTGGTGAACACTGCTAGTGTTGTCACTGTTCGAACTTCCAAGCACCATCAGGAGGTTGAGAGAGCAGACTGAAAGTTAGGTTACAATACATCTTTGGTTTTATCAGTGGCTTGCGTGCTTTTTATTTGTAATTGTAGTTGAATTATGAATCAGTATTTGCCTATTTGGATTTTTCCTAGCTTGACGAGGAAGCTATATGGTTTTGTTATTGGCATATAATTCAGGTTATGTCCGTTCTTTTATTTCAAAAAAGCTATATTTTCTTATTCATGCTTTGTTCTTAGATATTTTTTCTTTTTAGTTTTCTATTTACCTCTTGATGTAACGAATATAGCTACTTCTTAATTTGTCAATTATTTTCTATTTTTTTGTGTATCTAACAAAGTACATACTTTATAATAGCCCGAGGAGATCACAATTCCTGGCTCTATCCCTGCTTTCAGCTGCTATGAAAATATTAGCTTATCTCACACTTTGATATTTTTGTGAAATATAATTCGATACATTTAATTGATTAATTGAAATGATATGATTCCTTGTAGAAAACCGCATTAAATGACAAGTATATTGTACACATATTACACACGACATATGACATGAATATTCATGAGACGATCCAAACCCCGTTACGACGGCGGCAAGGGTAATCTTTGGAATATAACATATAAATAGATAAAAGCAGAACGGAAATAAATAAATACACTAGATAATGTACAACAGAATATACTGGATAAATATACACATCAGAGTTACACAGTATACAGGATCATACTTAGTACAAAACACAGTTCAGCTATACATAAATGTCTACAGCGGAAAACATAATATAATATGTACAATAGGAGATGAACAACATAAAAAGAGATAAATGATAGAATCCATCTTCAGCTCCAGCTATCTAGAATGAGCCTGCTAAAACCTAAATACAAGGCTGCCCATGTTGAAATAGGGGCACCAGAGTTTGCAAGTGAAACAAACTACGATTCAGTCATGGGACTGGTATGAGAAATCTACTTAACATATTTTACAATATAGCCAATCACAGGACCACGCCACTTTCGCGGAACGGGTTTACTCCAGTGATTGCCAGTGCTTTAAAACAAGTCAATCTTTTTAACATCGCTATGCTTTTTATAAAAATGAAGCCATTATAAGACTCAGGTCCCATCACACAATGCAACACAAACCGGAGGATAGAGTTTTACCTTATAATGGCCAAAATTTGCTTGATACAAGCAAAACAAATCATTTGATATTATTGCTAGTGTTTATATGTTTCAAAAACAATTTGACTCATAACTATCAATCATAGACGACATGGGTACCATATATCATGTCGCCATATATATATACAATCAAAACCGCCCGGTGTCGTATTTGGAAATTGGATTTCCGTCATGAACCAAGGCAAGGGATCGTCCTTACCGCTTCGAGACTGTCTAACCCGAGTCTCAGGACCTAGACAAAGGCCGGTCCACTCGATGTGGATTAAACTTAAACCCTGAACACTGCGTTTCCCCACCCTATGGGGTGTAAACTGGTCATATCCGACCAAATCGTCGGCTCCAAAGAGACGGATCTAACCGAGGTGCCTCGCAATCCATCATCCACATAAGTAAAATGTCAGGCCGTGTAAAATCTGACGCCACTCGTAGCTAGAAAGAAACGCAGGTCCTCCCTGAAGTCCTCTCCCGTTTCTGGCTCATCCCGGGGTGTGAGGCTCGCAAAACAACGCTACACACAAAGCTAGATATTGAAAACCGTGCTTTGATCATCAACCACAAGGCTCTGCTTTTCAACAAAAGCTTTGATCACTGCATCTCAGTATGCCACACAGGCAATTCACGCCATGCAACTGACATCTATCAATTACACAGAATGAAATCCAATGTCAGACACACAGTCCATTTACAAGTCCGTTCTGGGTCTGAACGAAACCAGAGGATCTTTATTCCTCGCACATTTGTACAATCAACACGTACGTCCGGACGGCTACTACTTCAACCCTTTCAAGGTAGCTACTCCTATCATGAGCATTAGTATCACCCCTCCATTCGATGTGAAGATCATCGGTCTTGCACTGTCTTCATATCTTCGACTTTTAATCGTCGATCAATTATTTGAAATGAGAATCAACTCGGCCTTTTCAAATAATTCACGTATATTTAGAATTTCAAATCAATTCATTTCAATGGTTATTCGACATCAATAATTTGGTTCTTTAATGTAATTTTCACGCCAAACACATTCAACCAACAAATATCCAATAAACCGAGCAAATTCAGTTTATTTTCATTCCATATCATTTATAATATTTTATCACGATTTATCGCTATTTTTATTTATTTAAAAATAGCAAATTCATTGAAACGACGCTTCAGGCCATAACGCGGCCGTGGCACTGTTTTTCTTCAGATTTGATTTACACATATCTGAAATTATAACCGTTGGATCTTTATAAAATTTATACCATTAGAAAGATCTTTTCAAAACGAATCCGACGGTTTCAGTTTTGGGAAAATCCGACGGTCGGATCTCCCGGTGCAATCGTTTGAAGTTACGATTTCAAATTTCGAACTACAACGTCGTTATTCGATTTATTTTAATTATATTTATATATATATATAATCGATTCTGGCGCTATTTTTATTCAGATTTGAATTAAACATTCCAGAAAATCCAATCGTTGGATTTTTACAAAATTGGTGCTATTGGTAAGGTATTTCCAAGGCGAACCCAACGGTTGTGGTTTTGGGAAAATCCGATGGTCGGATCTCCCACAATAATCGTTTGAAATCACGGTTTCAAAATACGAACTGCAGCTTTGTTATTCGATTTATTTTCATTATATTTATATATATAAATATAATTTCTTCTTCGATTTTAAAACCATATTCATTTTATATCTTTGATAAAAATGATATTTTTATCCAATAGATATTCATTTCCACACATCACTATTTTTAACAATTCATATATATAATAATAAAAATGTTATTTTTATTGTCAAACAATTTATTTAAAAACACGATTATTTTATATAGTTCATATAGGTGACAAAAATGTGATTTTTATTATAAAACAATTTACTTCAAAACACGATTATTTTATATACTTCATATTGGTGATAAAAATGTGATTTTTATTATAAATATTTTTATTTCAAAACACGATTATTTTATATACTTCACATAGGTGATAAAAATGTGATTTATATTATAAAACAATTTATTTCAAAACACGATTATTTATATACTTCATATAGGTGATAAAAATGTGATTATTATTATAAAACAATTTATTTCAAAATAAGATTATTTTATATACTTCATGTAGGTGATAAAAATGTGATTTTTATTATAAAACAATTTATTTCAAAACACGATTATTTTATATACTTTATATAGGTGATAAAAATGTGACTTTTATCTTATAAAGAATTTATTCAACACATGAATGTCACTCAACACATGAATTTCTATTCAACATATGAAAATAAATCAAACACAGAAATATTTCAGAAAATTTCGGCAGCATAATGGCAGGGTAGTTAAAACCAGCATCGTCCCGAGTACGGCTCCCTGCTCTACCTTAAAACCTTGCGGTTTTTGACAATGGGGATTTCATACATCTAGTTCGCACGCAGGCGATTATGCTTTTCTTTCATTTCCACAACCTTTTCTAATTTTGTTTTCAACCACAAATGGGTATATTTCAACTACAATCAATCACTCTCAACCACAAACAATTCTATCAACCATTCGCATTATTCACCAAATTTCACATCAACCAATATCCAAACAATATCACAACCAATATATATCGTCCATGGTCTGTGGACGAGGGGAGTATATATATATTCGTATATAAATATATTTCAATTCACTTCAATTCATTTCAATGTCATTTCATCGCATATATAATTTTTACAACGCATATTTAACTTATACATCGAACATACAACTTACACAACACTTATACATGAGGTGTACAATGCTTATATAACTCATTCATCGACTATATAATTTATACATCGTCGTTTCCATATCGTTTATAATTCAATCTCACATTGGGTTCCACTCCACCAAAAATTGTAGAAGGCTCAGAAAAATATGCGGTCTCTTCGAGAATGTAGAAGACGTCCTCATGAGTCCAGTGTCTCTTGTTTCACTGGATTTCGTCAACATAGCAAAAAGATATTATTTTTAGAAGATCAATCAACTTTGCGACAGTTTTATGGTGTTAAAACAGTTTAAATTAACTTCAGCCGTACCTTTCAGCAATTGGTTCCAAACTAGGTTTGGATTTTTCGTGCAAACGGTGAAGTGATTCGACGATCGGCCTTCGTAGCGACGAAGAGGAAGGAGAGGTGCACGTGCGCACAGGGCAGATGGTCAGTTCGATCACCAGAGCCGGCGACAGCAGCGGGTTGAAGTTCGGAACTTCCAAGCGACGGATCTCTTAAATTACTCAATGAAAAAAAAATCCAAACTTGGTACGGATTTGAAGATCTTGACGAGCTCTACAAAATCCCCAACAGGATAGAGGTCTAATTTTGAGTGGATTGAGAGGAATCGAGGAGAGAAGGTTTGAACTCTTTTCCGTCGTCACGCAGTGAAGGTCGGGGGGAGAGAAGGTTGTGATGGCCAATAGGATTTTTTCTTTTATTTATATATTTTTAAAAATTCAAAAATACCCCTTATCTCATACTAACTCCAATCCAAACCCAACGACTATCGCCCCTAGCTAAATACCCCCATTCCGAACACAATGGGATATGTTCAGTAGGCCCATTCGACTGTTTCAGTCAGTTTTCTTCAAATTAAAATATAAAACATTTAATATTCAATTTGAACGTACATTTCAACTTGCCGGGGCCACTTACTGATTCTAAAAATTCCCGAAAAATAAATCCATCTATGTTTTGATGATACAGTCCCAACAAAACAAGTTTCGTCGAATTTTGCGACCGTTTGAAAAATGGCCATTTTCTGGTCGATCCAATTTAACTATAATTGACCAAAC